>VTPC01091211.1:131804-146092 GCA_011009095.1 Ignelater luminosus
CCTCGGCCTTCAAACGCTCCAATAACGCTATATAATATTCACTGTTGATGGTATTTCCCTTCTCAAGATAGTCGATGAATATTACACCACGCACATCCCAAAATACCGAGGCCATAACCTTTCCAGCCGATTGTTGTGCTTTCGGTCGCTTTGGACGAGGTTCACCAGTTACTGTCCATTCAGATGACGATCGTTTTGATTCCGGAGTGAAGTGAGGGATCCATGTTTCATCTATTGTCACATATCGACGCAAAAATCCCGGTTTGTTACGTTTAAACATGGCCAAACACTGCTCAGAAACATCAGCACGTTCTTGTTTTTGGTGAACAGTGAGCAAACGCGGCACCCACTTTGAGCAGAGCTTTCTCATAGTCAAATGGTCATGCAATATAAAGCCAACACGTTCTTTTGATACCTTTACAATGTCAACTAACTCACGCAACTTCACTTTTCGATCATTCAAAACGATTTTGTGGATTTTTTTGATGTTTTCTGGTGTTACCGCCTCATTTGGACGTCCACTGCGTTCTGCATCATCGGTGTCTCTACGACCACGTTTGAAGTCAGCAAACCAACGTTTTATTGTTGTTTCTGATGGAGCAGAGTCCCCATAACACTTTTCAAGCCATTGCTTCGCTTGAACGGTATTTTTTCCCATCAAGAAGCAGTGTAAAATTAAAACACGAAATTGTTTTTGATCTATTGTTTTGAAAATAACAAAAGTAGCGTCACTCTTAGCACAATAACTCACAAAATAATGAATAGAATATTACGAAATTTTAACAGCTGTCTTTTGAAGGTTAGTACTAACTGAAAAAGCGGTGAAATAGAACTAGCGCCATCTATTTGTTAGGCCTGGGACTTTTCAGCCCATGTGTTACAATTCGGTGATACCCATTTGAAACTCTCTACAGACCCTAATTCTAAGACTAACATGTCCTAGCAAAATAAATCTAACGCAGCCCGAAAAAATTCTGTAGCGTTTTTGGTACAATTCAAAAAGCATATCGCATCGATATGGTATTGCTAATTCTTAACATGTTAAGGATTGTAACGCTTATATTTTATATTGAAAATTGAAGTTTTACAAATGATGCGACATAAATTCCTTGGTTAGTAATTAATTGTTAATTTTTCTTATTGTCTTTGGGAGTAGAATATTGTCATGATTTACGTTTTCTACTCCTTATTTCGTTGTGTTGCCTGTTTATTTAAAAATACCTTTTGGCCCGAAAAACCCAACTGATTTGAAAAACTAGAGCAAGGTATACTCTTAAAAATTGTAATGGTTTTTAAGAGCAGGCCAGAATTGAAACTGATTGAAAGAGAAAGAGACTGATTTTTGGTAAAATTAAATGACGACGACGAGCATGAAGCACGAGGTCATACTAATTTTGTCGTAAAACCGGGCTTTCAACAGGCCACCTACGATATTCCACGATTAGGCTCCGCTCCCCACTGGACTATTTGCGCTAGCCCACGGCTAGGTTTTGCCTTTTAACACGTGAGTCTTCGTTTTCCTTTAAATCTTAGACATCACAATGACCATATTTACTTACTCACTTGCAAATGACGATCATTGACTGAATAGTTTCTGTAAACATCAAGCCAATGGTGTCAAGCTTAGTCAGGATCGGTGTTAGCACTTATACAATTCCAAGCAAACTCAAAACTTATAAATGAAAGTATCACAATTAAAAAATAATAACTATGCTTGACGAAAATCTATCGTTTTGTATAATAAAACTGAACTTATGAGTGCATCAACCTGGTTAATGTTGTGGCAATGTTCTTATTAACTGTACGTTAATATTGTCATGTATATACATTACAGATTCTTATTTTTGTATTTTGCGAAATTTCATTTTACTTAATAAATTTTAGAATGCCAAAAATTCCATTACCAGCATTGATTCTCGCTCTTGTCTCTTCGGCATCATTCCTATTCTGGTTGATTATCATACCCAAATATTTACATGATGTTGCTTGTTATATCTCTTCCCTACTTAAAGATATATAAACACCATGCTATTCAAATGGGCTGACTGCGTATATGGTGAAATCTCAATCGATTTTACGTGCTCTCTTTTAAATTATTTTAAAACATCATCTACTAAGATAATAGGCAGATAGGAACTCAGTGAACCTCTTTGTCTAACTCCTTGGTTTGTTGTAATTCATTTGATATTCAATTATGAGTTCTTGCGTAGTTCCTTGTTGTACTTACGCAAGGTGTCCCGTGACATACATTGATATATCACCAATGTATAGTTTAGGTCATTACAAGTTGAAAATTGTAGATTGAAAAGTTCAAAAAAGTCTGACCACCAAGATAGCCAAACCTAATCCCTTTAGATTATTACCTATGGGGGTATATGAAAAGTATGGTTAATAAAACGAGGTCTCAAGCTGTAGCAGGACTAAGAAAACGCATACTTGATGCAGCAATGCATATTTCGAAATTCTTTGCAGGGCAACAATATCTTTTTTACAGAAAACAAGAACTTGTCTACAAAATGATGGCAACCATCTGGAACATGTAATGGGTTAGTACAGTTCAAAGATCTTGATTAGTAAAATTGCACGCACGCATTGGAATTTTAGAACTTTTCGTAAGTGAAAACGCAACTGAAAACTAGATTAAAATTTTAGATTTATAAATACAGTAGACCAGTCTTAGACAGAGGTCACGTCAGCTGAACAACAACGAATAATCAGTGACGGGGTTCGAAATCGCATTTTTTAGATGTGAAAGCTTTTTCACTTCAATTGTCATTTTTTGTAAGGTAAAACGTTATAGTACAAGAGAGCCACTGACAAAAAAAGAAAACATGAATCCTAACTTTCTGGCGTTGTTACGCATCGAAGCAGAAAGATATCTATCGGTACATGCTCTCGTAGTGGAACTTATGAAAAAGTTTAGTTTTTCCACGAATTCCTCTTCTCCAACCGCTTGTATTATTTTAATTCTTCTTGCGCCTGACCATCAATGTTTTATGTTTCATTTTCTAACAGTTTTTGGAAATATTCTTTCCATCTATTCATTGTTGTCTCTTCCTCATTTGAAACATTTCCGTCTTTGTCTGTAATAAACTTTAATGTTAATGTGGTGATAGTGGTGGTAAACTATTAATCATTCAGTTCAATTAGTACAATGTCTTCAATTTGCTAATATATTTAAATGCCGTGGGCATTTCTTCGAAAGAAATACTAAATTAATTTTTTGTTGCCAATCACTTTCTTTTGTTACAAATTCTATATTTAAGTACTATGCATCAAATGTCCTATTTCCAGATTTAGCGCGTTTCTTCTTTTTTTACGTTTTTAAAGCAAGTGGTATATTTTTGCCAAAGGAGTTGTCATTGCAGGATGAAATTAATCAAATTCTAGATTATTAGCACTTGTACTCATAATAACAGTCTTTTAGTTACATCTCCATTTGTTTTTCTGAATAAGCTTATTTAATGCTTTTGGTAAAGCTTTATTGTTCTTTTTCCTTTATGTAATCTCATTGTCATTTAGTCTTTGAATTTTCCAATATCTATAAAAAGTCTATAGAAAACTAGAATATACGATTTGTATTTTGAAAGTAGTAACATTCGAGTAAGAAAATCTTACAATTAGTAAGTATACAAAAACACCACCTGGAAGCATTGATAGCAAAATACTTTTAACCTGGGAACGTTTGTTTTAAAACAATATTTTAGATTTCTTTACTATAATCAAAAGACAAAAAGGGATGTTTACTTGAATAAAGGATACTTTAATAATATTGACACACTTTACAATCTATGCTGAAATAGTTTGTCTTTAATCTTCGTTTTTCACAAATTATCTTTTCTTGGGCAATAATAATGTGTAAACGGAAAACAATAAATATATTTCTATTTACACAAAATTTTTAATAATGTTTATCCTGATTACGTTTTACTTTTACAACACACTGTATCATCAGATTCTAGGAATAGTGATATTAATAGGAAATTTCTAGAACATGCAGATTTCCTGCGCACGCGAAATACCTGGTATTATCTGGTAACAAATTATTTTCTCTGTTTCAGATCTCTATGGTATTTTCTGCAACATTTCTCTGGATTGTTTTAGGTGTGACAATAGTTTTTTATTGCATTTATTTACCACTGGCAGTATTTTGTGAGGCAGTAAATGATAAAAAGATTTTTTATGATTATTTAGATAAATCAAACGTAAGTACGTATGTTTACAAACATTTTTTTAGGAATCCGAATTTCAGTGCATAGCTCGAATGATAGTTTAAACAGCATTTTAATTAAAATATTGGTTGCGCAATAAATTTCATTATTTTATGTATTATTCTGATAAATTTTCATGGAATTATGTTATCATTCGAACTTTGAGATAAAAGGTCGTCTGTAATATTAAATAAATTTGACCTTAATATACGCACAAAATAAATGTTCATGAATTTATTTATTTACAAAAACGTATTTGGATTTGTCTCACAAGTTTTTATAAATTTAGAAAAGAATCTTGGCGAGCGGTAGTCTAATCTGGTGATTCTATAAATAAACCTGTTTGCAGTTCTTTTTTTGTCTCTTTCGTAATTAATAATTGTTTACATGCAGATCTGGAATAACAAAACATGGCTTGATACCAAACTCGAGGATTATTTACCGAAGCATTCGCGTAGTTTAAAAATTCATGAGATTCTAGAAAAGTGCTCTTCCAATAAAACCATTTACGCGAGTTTAAACATGGATGAGGTAAATTAGGTTGTTCTTATAGCTAAAAAATAAATTCTACGTTGCTGTTAAAATATCGTAGATTTGGAATGTTACTCAATATGTTGATGATTTGAATTTGACGGTAAACATTGATGTTTTGCAAACAATGGTTGCAAAAGCTATTAAAGAAACAACAAATCCTGATGTAGCAATGAAAGTATTACTTGAGAAAATCTTTACGGCGAAAAATAACTTAGAATTGCATTTTATACCAGTTGTAAGTTAAAGGCTATTTATATTAGATTTCTAATTCAAAATCTGGATTAATAATTACTACTACAGGCATAAGAGCATATCTACTTGTTGTCAACAATGGTAGTTTGTGTACTTTATCCCTTGTTTAAATACTTAATACCTCTTATTAGTATAAATACAAACATAAAATTAAATAATAATGTTAAGAAGTTTCTGGAATATTCTTACGACATCTGTAAAATTAATTACAATTTAAATAATCCTTATAGGTAGTTCAACAGGCAGAAAATTTTCATTATGTTTATGGAAAGATTTTAGACAAGTTGGAAGGAACTACTACGAATTCTATTGTTAATGTGGTAAATATTAGCAGGTTTGGTACAGAAAAAAATTTGAAAACCTTAATAAATCATACGCAGAATGCTATTTCATACGTCTTTGGAAACATTTCAAAATTGGTAGAATTAAAATATCACTTAAAAAATGTGTCGGTAAGTATTTACATACTTATGTTTAAGTGTTGTGTCTGTATTTATCAGAACACGTAGCTATGTATTCGATAGTATTAGGAATTTAGAATTTCTTTTTATCTTAAACGTGAATACAATCATAAAACTGATTAGTTTTGATTGATGAGAGGCTAACAAAATTGAAAGAAAGAATAACAAGGTAAGTATACTTTATCTGGGTTAGCGACAATCTGATAGTAAAAATTGATAATAGTACAATAATATACGTTCGGTAATTACGAAGTATTGTTGACTTATGAAACGTTTTTATACTTAAAATAAAATAGGAATAACATATGGGCAGCTTTATTGCCGATGTTTTAAACAATTACGTGTTTTATTAAAATTGACATTGCTAATGAGGAAATGAACACTCATAAATGCGTATAACTGACTTTTCGTGATCTTTTTCATTCTAACTCTAATACATAATTGTTACTAAGCATTTCCTATTGTTGTCAATGATGAATAATTATATTAAACTAATCTCGAATGATTCATTTGTTAAAATATGAACAAATATAAATAATACATATATACGCATAATACGAGTACTACATTACGAGTTTTATCACTTTGTTGTTGCTGTAGGAAGTAGACCTTGAACAAAGGACAATTTAGAAATTTGTTTTACATTAAGAATTTTAATTAAAAAAACTGCTTTAACAAATCGCATATTTCTCGAAATAAAATTTCGCAACTTTATGGCCATATACGAATCAAGACTCAAAATCATCGCTAGGGTATATAATAAAACTAAAAACTTGATTGCATCAAAACAATTCTTACTAATAAACAACCTATGTATATTGAATACGTTCGCAAAATCTTCAATGCCATTTAAATTTTCTCGATACTGCCTATTAGTTAGACAACCCAACAAACAGACAAGATAGACAACGAAACTGAAAGAGCATCTTGCTGCTTTTTCTCAAATGCAAAGAAAAGTAAACTGATCAACAATTAAAATGATCCATTTTAATCTTACTAAAATACAGGCAGTGTTAAAAAACATATCAAGGTCTCAAAAATTACATAAGAATTGTCAATAGACGTTCTTAGTTTCATTTAAAGTTGAAGTTTCTGGAAAAAATAAACATGTCCATCAAAATGGTACAGCTTTAAGCAGATATACGATATTCAAATCCGCTAAACGGGATTTCAAAGCAGAAAAGCAGTTTAGAAAATAGTTTCATGCCTCCTATTTGCCAATCTGGAATTTTCTTCCCATAAAGCAAAATTAGATCACTTCGCAGTTAAGAATTATAGTAGAATATCAAGGAAGTATTAAAAACTTTTTTATGGTATTGAATACAAAAGGAATAGCTACTCATTCCATCATATAGTAGTACCTACATTCAAAGACAAGCATTTCTTGCCTCTTTCATCTTTTTAAATAGAAATAGCTGTTTAATTTTGATAAACTAAGCTATTGCAGAACGTCATAAAAGAACAAATGATGAAAAGTTTCACCTACAATGCTTTTGGAATTCTATATAAAACATCAACAGCATTAACACTGATATCTATGTAAAATTTTCTGTTAAACTATGGCAAAATTTAATTTAGGAGCATTCCATGATTTGTTCAGGATAATATGTGTGATATTTTGCAGAAAAATGACAAAAGAAAGTACTAAAGCCAGCAATAGATGATCAAAGAATTACATGTAAAACTTCATGTAAAATTGATGTAGAAATGTTTCAAAAAATTCATGCAAAAATTGTAGTAGTACGCGCTTAAATCTTTTAACAAAGCTCGACGTGAAATTCAAGAATTATGTTGGCTTTCGTTGTTTATTTTAGTGAATTTTTATATTCCAGTATATTATATTATTATTATTATATTTTATATTATACGCAATCGCTAGCATTGAAATCACTATAAATTACTAGAAATTCACGTTGACAAAAACTCATGTAAAAATACATGACCACAATACATGGTCAAATTAGAACTTTGTCAATAAATTCATGAAAAATACATGTAATTTATCATCGTGTATTACGGCTATAAGACACCAGTGACAATAGTAAGATGAAGAGATTGTAAAATACATAAGTGATGTAGTTTTTATTTAAGAAAAAAATATAGAGACCAGATCTTATATTCTATGTGAAAGTATAAACTTGTAAAGTTTCGTTAGTATGTGTTATCAGACATTTTATTTTGGTCCATACTTCGTCTGAATATTTTTGGCCGTAAACTGTACAGTAACGTTTCATCTGGTGATAACATACCATACTGTATTAAAAATCTTATCAAAAACATTGATACTTACGAAAATATTGACAATTTTCAATTTTGGTCATTTCAAAAGACACCAAACAAAAAATGGCTTAGTAGATCAAAGTAGCTATTGCTATTGGCGTAGTTTTCCAAAAAAATAAAAATAAAAATTTGGTGTAATTATTTAGCAGACACTGTAGATTACAACAATCAAGTTATAAATTATTCAGTCCAAATATTTTATTTTTAACTTCATAAAAAACTAGAACACTGCTTTAATGGATAGCTATGAAATTTGTAAATTTTAATGAATAAATATGAACTCATGCTGCGGATTGTTTATAGTTCACTTAACAGATAGTATTGGTAGTATGGTTTACACATCTAAAATAATAACTTGAGATTCTTTTTAAGGATAAATTTAACATTGTGCATAAAAATCTACAAAATCTTTCTGTGATTTTGAAGAAAACAAGCTCTTCAACACTTTCCTCTTACTTAAATGCAACTGTTGCAAATGTAGAATCTATGATCATAAAGATTAAGAAAATCATTAAAATAAGTATTAAAGAATACATTGGAAACTGCTATGTTCTGCCATTCATTTATGACAAAGCTTCATGGTCAGTTTGTGGATATGGACTATCATTAGTGGTAAGGATTTTTATGGTAGTACATATAGTTGCATTGCTTCATAACTTCTATGCAATTCACAGCTAAAATAGCTTTACACTTATTCTTTAACATTCCCTTTATGCCCCTAGGACGTCTATAGTAGAGAGCTTTTATTCACTCCTTCTAATCTTTTCTATTCTGGGCTAGCCTTTCCATCTTTTCTATGTTTGTTCCTATTTCTTTAGTAATATCTCACTCTGTTCTTCCATACTTCGCTTGGTCTTTCAATTTCCATTTTCTACTGTCCCTTGCCTTAATGGATTTTTTGGTACGGCTTTCCTTCTTGCTATATAGACAAATCAGTCAAGCATTCACAATAATTCTTGTTCTGCCTTCTATCCCATTTTGCCATGCCTAATATCGCCCTTAAATATTTCATTTTTATGGCCCTCACTCCAATTTCATATTGTGGTTGTAATGAAAGTGTCTCTGCATTCTATAAGAGCATGGAATGGACTATATTGGGCCATAAATCCCCTTTTTGACTTCTAATATTTCTCTTTTACTATGTGTGCTTACCCCCAGTTGCATAAAGCATTCTTAACTATACAGTGAGATTGCAAATGATTGAAGATGGTTTGAATTTCACATGGTAGGTTGGCTATAGTGGGTAAGCATTCAGGGTCATCTGTTCATCCTCTTAAACAAGAACAAGCTATACCATATTTTTTATTTTAAATTTGAGGCTTCTACATTACTTCCTTGATGTCATGCATCTTTGCATGTTAGCATGTTAGCATAGACCACTCAAGTGCAGCATCTGGAATGTATGTGGTAAGTCTTTTTGTTGAACCATCCAAGCATCAGCAAAGGCAGATTAAAAGAAATAGTTTTCTTTAATCATGTTTAACATAACTAATATTAATACATGAATTTTAATTGAAGATTATGCTGATTGTTCAAAATATTATGTTTTTCAATACTAATTACCAAGGAACAGTGTCACTTACAAGAGGAGGGCACAGTCAGTCTGTCGTCGATCTCGATGAAATTTTTACTGGCGATTCTACATCAAAAATAAGTTAACACGTATTTTGCTGTTCGTCTAAATGAGCCCTTCACCCCAGGAAGGCCAGAATACAACAAAAGGCGAAACAGGCATGGCACAGTGAATTTTATTCTGGCCTTCCTGGGGTGTATATTGAAAAAACCCCTACAGATGGGTCTAATATTTCTCAACAAAGAAACACCCATAAAAGTTTCATTGAAATCAGTTAAGATAGCTGGAGCAGAGCCAGTTTCATGATGGTGAAAGCCAATTCTAGCCATTTTTCGACCTATAATATTTTTTTGCAATGACCGAAGGGCCCATTTAAACAAACGGCAAAATGTAGAATTGCCAGTAAAAATTTCATCGAGATCGGTGATGGACTCACTGTGCCTTACCCTTGTTAGTTGACAGCACAGTAAAGTTGTTTGTGTACTCGGCTGAAAGTGTGTATAAACACATTGCACTTACTTGGCTGGATAATCATACACCTGCAATTCTTGTAAGCTAATGACGAACTTAACATTGCACCGCTGACATGAGTACGTCACCGATTCTTAACATAACGTATCAACCAATCTTGGCCGTTCTTTGCTAATTATATAACTATGTTTTGTATTTGTTATATCTCGCCACTTCCTCTTTGTATTTCATTATTTCATTTCTTTACAAGCCTTAACAACAATATTTTAAGAAATTCTAAACTCTGTGGTTTTAAGATTTTGCAATTACAAAAATAAATCATTTTGTATAGTACGTATGATTTAACTTTGTTAGTTTTACAACTTTGATGGTTGCTTCCTAAAATGAAAAGGCAATTGACCAACAGAAATAGTTTACCTGATGTGAATCTGGATGTTGCTATGATGAATCAAATACAAAAGCATCCCACCTGTTACTTTCCTTCTTATTGCAAACTTATATTAGAACCTCTTGCTTATAGTCATGCCTAATGCTAAATGAGAAGCTGGCAAACAAAACTGGATAAGTCCAGACGCCTATTAGAGCATATTTGTTCATAGAAATATTGGAGTCTGCCCCTATGCCAGTAGCAACAAGTGAACTTGTCTGATTTTGTTTGCCAGCTCCTTAAAAGAACTTAGTATTACAGAAACTCTTATATTTAAATGCATTTTAAGTGTAAGATTATAAGTTGTTATTATCATGCTAAACATAAATAAAAAAATTCTGTTGTAGACCGGAGCATGGATAACATTGGGTTTAATATGTATTTCCATAATAATTTGTGTAGTTCTCAGTTGTCGAATATCTGGTTACATTCGTGGTTCAAACAGTAAGAGCAAGTATAAATATTCATTCTATTACCAGGAACTAATAACTCTTTATTTTTATCAGATCACAACTGTTTATGGAGACAGCAGTTGGAAAATCAAAGATATTCAAGTCAAACATCCAGATTTAATGGTACTATGCTATTTGATAGTAAGGGAAACTTTATGGGAAGCTCAGTTAACATAAAAAAACAATCTACAAGAAATCAAGCAACTTGACATTTGTATTTAACTGAATATTTATTTGGAATGCAAGTTACAATATTTTGTTTCCAACACTTTGCAGAATACTCTATGTATAATAAACAGAGTTAAATAAAATCAATCAGTGCTAAGACATAAATATACGAAAATATAAACTACAACCACTCATTTTCTATTTTAAAAACCCTGCTGAAATTGTCTTGAATCTAACCTATTTTGTAAGATTTCCAATTGTCGTTTTGCTTCACACTGTGGGAAATTCTGCAAATCGTAATATTGTGGTGCTATTTTCAATAACCAATCAGCTGAAAAATAATTTTATATGAAAAATTTCTATTATACATTTTTTCACTTTTTTATACTACCTTTTATGTCTGTTACAGTGCGAATATAATTCTTTGTTGTTAGTACAAATTCGTTATAAATTACCCATTCAGGTTTATGGTCCAGACAAGTGGACGGATGAAGTTGAACCATTTGATTATCTTTTATGGTAAGATAATGACCCGTCCTTTCAAGATGAGCCACCTGAAACGAAATGAATTATTTAAGAAGTGTTGAAAAATAAAACAAATATTAATTTTGCAACATGATTGTTTTAGTGTATTAGAGATTTCAATCAAATAACAAAAATACAGATTGAATAACTTATACAGGGTGTCAACACAAAGTGGTGACTACCTCATTTGTTTATACTCTGAAAGAAGAGTTTTGAAACTTGGAATCTAAGGTATGTTCGAAAAAAAAATCTCAGGTTTATTTTTGAAGTTTTAAGTCATACATGTTGTAAGTATCATGGTATGGTAGTACACATGCTTTGTGTCTATCTCTCTGAGATGAGTGACATCAGATTTGGAAGAAGATAAGCACATGTTATTGTTGATTTTGGAACATGTGTGGGTAAATTGTATATTTATGATGAAGAAACAAAATTTATTATCGGAATAATTAAACATAAGATATGAGAAATAAATACTAAGTAAATACTTACAGCCATTTTCATAACAAATCTAGTCAATTCTAAATTTTAAAGTTAAATTATGAACTAACAGAATGTGAATGAAAATATGAACATGAAGAAAATGACATATTTTAGTGGTTTTGATTGTATGGTAGCTGACTAGGATAATTTTATAACAAGTCTCTTTTATAGCATTCTCAATATTATTTGTTCAAGTCAATTGCGAATCTCCCTTCAAGCTTTTTTCCGAAACTGACGTCATGCACAAACTGAACATATTTGAGACCTAAAACTGCCTCATCATTACACTCACACCACAAAGTCATATCTAATTCTTAAACCATGCATCACCAAATATCAGCTTTTTTTAATCTTAATCGTCAATGCCATTTGGTTTTCTGAAAACATCTAAATTATCAATTGTTGCGTTCAATAGACTCAGCAATTTAGCTTTTAGTGATATGTTCAATGCAAATTGCTGAGTCCATTGAATGCACCTATTAAATTTGAATAATGAAGTGTCAATTAATGATGAAACACAATAAAATTCAATATTATTATACATACAAGTTCCAAGAAGTAACATTAAAGAAAATAAGAGTTTAAATGCAAATATGTGCTCTAAGATGTACGTTATTAAAAATATGCCTACTTGAGACGTCTTTTTCCGAACATACTATAAAGATCATGTCATATTTGCCATTTTTCAACTAAGTGAAATGCTCAAGGTTGCTTATGGTTTTAGGTAAAGTTGCATCAACTTTATTTTCTTAAATAAACACTCTGCATAATTATACTTTTTAATAATCTGACTCTACTTTAAATTCTATTTTCTGTTTGAGATAACCTCAAAAATGCCCAATTTAATAAAAGGCCGTGATATGATAATTTTTTTAAATTCTTGTCAACTACCCATAAACCACAAATATTGGTTGCTATTCTTATTACTAATGCAACTGCCATGGTGGATTAATAATTCTATGTTTCTGACCATCATGGCAGACAAATAACCTCTTCAAAGTTGACTGCCGCACCACTTACTGCTCTTGGCATTACTGTAACTTAAACCTAATTGTATCTTGACGATGACAAATTTTAGTGCGATGGCAAGTTATTTACTATGTATAATGCAGTGGTTCTTACAGAGTGCAATGTAGCTTTACAAAAAAAAATGTGGATGATACATTCAAGTCATTTGAGAAAGCTAACAACAAAATAAAACAAGAAACCAAAAATAACTTTGTATAATACTATCAAAGAAACAGTTGAACTACTGAGAGAGTGAAAAATCAAACTAAACAAGTAAACAGTATTTGAAGGAAAGTTTAGAATATTATTAGATAAAATAGGTGCATATTACGTATTACACAAATCTACTTTTGATTTCTTATTTTATTTTGTTGTCAGAGTTCTCAAATGGCTTGAATTGCAATATAATTCTAAACAATCTGTCATTACAGTAGACCAAGTAAAATTTGTCAACATCCAAAACAACCATTAAGATGCATTTGGGTTAAGCTACAGTGACTGCAAGTATAATACCAAGAACGGTAAGTGGTGCGGTGGTCAACTTAGAAGAGTTAGCATTGAAAAACTGCAGAACTTCCTTTAAATTTCTATTGTAACATACTAAAAGAAGTCAAAATACCAGCTATTTACCACCTATCTTGATGTCTATAATTTCTCAAGTTTGTCATCCTTTATATTTTCTTTCCGAATCGTCAAGTGTCTATTTAATATTATTTTTACTCTACACCATTTAGTTTTGTTCAGATGGGTAAAATCACTTTAATATTCATCATGGATTTGAAAAACAATCTGCTCTTCTTCACATAAACATCAAATGCAAATGCAACAACTTATGTCTAACCTCAAATACAAACAGGAGCAGAATATGAAAGCACTTTTTAGTTTTAGTCTTTTCAACTTGTAAAGTAGTTTTTAAATTTATCTGACTTGCAACTAAAAAATCTCTTTTCATTCCCTTTTAAATTAAATTTGTCTTGTAAATGAGTTTATCTGGTTTGTAACTTACAAGGTAGTTGCATCACCTTTTATAACTAATTAAAAGTTATATTATAACCTCTAAAAAAGCGATTTTTTATTGTTGGAAAGTTGTCGTCACATGTTAATCACAACATTTTTGATGAAAATTTGATAAACAAAGGTATAAAAGTTGTATGTGAGATAATGATAATACATAAATGTGTAAGCATTAACATAATTGGAGATGAAGAGCAAATATTATTGGAATGTGAATTAATAAATGCAGTTGATGCAATGAATTCACAAAAAGACCAATAAAAAAAATTATATTTTATTGCATTGAGCACATGTGATTTTATGGATTTATAGGTTATGTCAAGTTTGTTATTTTTGGTGCACATTTGATGTTTTATTTGCTATCATTGTCTAATACACACAAGTTCTTATGATATTTCTCTCTACTGGACTGGATATAAGCACAGTATA
>VTPC01091211.1:156092-184702 GCA_011009095.1 Ignelater luminosus
TTTTTTATAAATTGTTGTAAAACAGATTTCGTAATGGTTGCGCAAGGGTTTTTGAATATATCGGGTTAACCCAAGTAACTTTCATGTAATTTGTATGATCAGATTAGAAATATAAGTTAAGTTTCCGAAAGCGCATTAATTATTACCTTTTTCTAACATTTAGATTTTAATAGCCTCAAACTTATACACTGACGTTTAAACAGTCAAATTTAACCTAGAACAACAGCGCCTTTAGCGGAGAAAAAATCGTTATTGAGCTCAGTTTGCGATCGTCTTTTCTTTGATGTCGGTACTTTATCTCACATCAACTGGTTTTGCCACAGACGATAAATTGAAATAGACTCATTTATTTAATTTTTCCGCCCGCCAAATAATAGGTCACAGTCTAAGCGAACGACTGCATGTTGCGGTGCATCCGAACTGCTAACTCGCCCAAAAGGGTCGTCCAAGTTTTATGATGGGTAGATAATCCTAGCTCGAATTGCTAACTTTCAAAATTCTGTTGCCCCTGCTGAGGACTGCAACCCTTAACGAGTGTCTCACACATTTGTATCCTACATTGCAGTCATGATTTCTTCAAATCCCTTTATTATTCTTATTAATTTAATTAATTAAAATATTAATTCGTAGTCGAAGTAAGCAAGAAACGACAAGACTTACATAGTGTATAATAATAAATGTTTTAACTTGTTCTGTGCCAAGTTAAATATTGTAATAGTAACTTTAATTTTTTTTAATTTCATTTATATACAGTGCGAAAACTACTTATGGAATAAAATCAATAATTTCAAACGCGAATGATATTTTTGAAAAAAGATCTTTCAACCAGTTTTTGGTTTCTGTGTAATCAAGGTCACTGCTCACTACCCAAAAATAAAAAAAATGTATAGCATTCTAATTAAAAAAACTCTATATCTCAAAAACTATTGAAAATAGGCGTGAGAAGTATGGGTCGTTAAAAAGGTCCTTGAAGGTACTACCCAAAAATGAAACGAAGAAGATAGCATTCTATTTTAAAAAACTCCATATGACGTTATAGGGGATGATGTCACAAACAAGCACATCGAAGTATAAAATAAAAATTGACGTGTTTTAGCGTTTTTCAAAAATATCATTCGTTTTGAAATTTCTGGTTTTATTCCATAAGTAGTTTTCGCACTGTATATAATTTGAAACTATTCTGATTTATTCTTATATGCATGTAGGTAATTCTTTTAACTTTTACAGTTGCCTTATACATACATAATACTTTTTCAAAATATACGCTGAAAATCAAAAGTGTTCATCTTTTTACACCTTTTTTAGTGTTTACTTACACATAAGCATTTTTCTAATTCTTATTATTTTGTAAATCCTATCTGAATGATATCGTCTGAAGACTAAAATGGGTGAGTCTTTTTTATATTTGCTTTCTTTCATCCGTTTAGAGCTGTACGAGTCTAGTATGTGCACCAAAATAATGGAATTTATTTTATTGCAGTTAAGAAATAGATTTTCAGTATGCCTGAAAGGAAGTACCTGTACTAAAGTTAGCAATTCGTGTTTGAATGACCGACATGAGGTCAATCGTCATACAAGCAGTTAGCAATTCAGGTTAGGAATTATAAGCAGGTAGTACAGAGTTAGCAATTCGTGATTACCCGTGTGTTGACTACGATATTCTGTGACCTTTCCCTCCAGCGCACAGTGATTCAGAATAGAAATTTAGAAGAACAAAAACCATAGATAGGTTTTGCAAAGTCAAGCTGGGTTTATTTTATAATACTGATAGTTTTCGATAAATAATACAGATTTAGTATGACATTTCAAGGCTATTGAAGTTAAGGTATGAATTAAAAAAGATTCTTAACTTTAAAAATCATTCTTGCCATTAATTTTATGTTTTTATGGCATCAAAGCAAAACGACGACAATAGGTAATTATCAAGATTTAACACTATCCTTATATACTAATTATCAAAAACTTAAAATTTCTAATCTAACGTCTATAATATACAGGGTGGTTCCAGATGGGCTTTACAAGAGGAAAGACTTAAAACACTTTTCTACTATTGACTTTATGGTAAAAACGATTACTCACAAAATGTTTTATTGTACTTATAAAAGCACATTATTTTGCAAAGAATGATTTATTGGGAAATCAAACTGCCTTATTTAAATTAATGGATTGAAATGTGGTGTAATTTTAGAACAAATATGTAGTCTTCTTGTTCCATTACCTTATTATTATATTTTCAGTTTTTGAAACAAACAGGGAATATCTACAAATAATAATTTTTTGCTATAAAAGCAATAACAAAAAGGTTTCTCGTTATAAAAAATTTATCTGGAACTTCTATAATACAAAATCAAAATAATAAGAATAAAGGCCCTAGTTACTCAGAAGTGATACCATTTTCACTATTTACATCTACGTTAGGGCATTTTAGCAAACTAATGACATCTTTATTCAAAACATATGACTTTTTAGGGGGAAGCAACCGAATACCAGAAATATATGGATCCGAAGACGTCAAAAAAACCCGTATTAAATCTGAATTGGTTGACTGTCTGGGAATTTTGCTTGTGTTGTGTTCTCTAAAAAATCTTAATTCTTTGTGTCGCGATTTCTGAACATCTTCTGATAGTTGACCAATAGGTAGCTAAAAATTATTTATTACATGTTATTATTCTGCCAGATGACCTTTACCTTATCATTACTTTTAAGATATAATTGTAATGGTACAACAGAAGTTGACATAATACTCGAGTCATCAAATTCTTCATTTTCTACTTTTTGTTTGTACCTACTGTGACTACCGCTGCTATCAGATCCCTACTTACCATATATATCATTTCCAAATCTAATTCAGCACATTCGTTTTTACAAGACAATAACACATTCGCCTGCATCTGTGCTATACTAGAAACCGTATGATCTAATAGAGGCTGTAGTTTTATTTCAGCCGAATTATCGGTAACAACAATGCTTTGTTCATCAGGATAACATTTCCTTTTAGCTTTGATTACATTGTGATAGCTAGGCAGCACTGTATTTAACTTTTTTGTTTAAAATCATATCTCAATGTAATGTATTGGTGCCGAGTCAGTTTTAAATCTAAGAGTAGAGCACGGGCCTCGTCTGAAGGAAATGCTTCGTAAGTCCTTTTTTTCATATGATAAGCTCTCCTAATAGCATACGTTAATTTATTTAAAGCTAAAGCTGCCTTTCGTTTTTCCGAAGCATGAAACTTCGTTTTCGTTGCGTAACATAGCTCTTCTTCACTCATTGTCTTAACAACATTATTCAATCTTCTTCGCTTGGTTTTGTCACTGGTCTAACTAAAGTTTACTTTGGGAAGACCTCTAATTCCTAATTCTGACGAAGCAGACTCTTCTTTTCCGCTGATAATTAATCCTTCATCAAGCCATTGTTTGTTTTTGGAATCGAATCTAACCTGGGAACGGTGACATCGCTTCCATTTCTGGTGTAAGACATTAGATTTTAGACAAAGAATGTTTCTGAAATCGTGAGATTAATGTATAAGACTTGAAACCACTTTGAAACAATAATACTGAATTCTTACGATATACGTATGTATAGGGTGCTGCATCGGTGGACGCAACATAGGAAACCCCTTGCTAATTTTGAAATGTTTAGATATTGGCTCTTTAAATTATTTTAGCACTAAACTTTATTTAGGTTTTTTGAAGGGCATTGCAAGATGATATTCACTGAGCAATTTCAGCATTTTATGATAACTCAGTTAGAAGGTATTTGAAAAAAGATGTGTGCATAATGCATGTTATGTGCAATATCAAATAGGCCTATAAATTTCTACACTCAACTATTTCTATTAATTATGTATAACAGTTTGACAATCAATTTAAATTTTAACTGTGAATTATGCAACAACGGAGAAAATCGTCATAATACAGTGGTATTATGCAGGGAATAGCACGCAGAAAGTAATTCTGGTTTTGTTAGCATTTAAATAATTGTGAATTATAAGTTAATACCAATAAAGTTATTGATATTCGACGTTGCTGCTGTACTATGCTCATACATGCACATTTCTTTAAATATATTCTAATTGAGTTACCATAAAATGCTAAAATTGCTCAGTGTATATCATCTTGCAATGCCCTTCAAAAAACATAAATAAAGTTTAGTGCTAAAATAATTTAAAGAGCCAATAACTAAACATTTCAAAATTTGCATGGAATTTCCTATGTCGCGTCCGCCGATGCAGCACCTGGTATATGTAACTTAACATCTTGACGTTTGTAAACGTTTGGTATGTATACGTTGCGTAGCAACAAAATCGTATACAGAAAAAAATCTTTTCACTGTCGATTTGGCCTCACCTCAGTGTCTATTTCGCATTACTTCACTGTCGATTTCAGAAAAATAACTAACCAGTAGTCTTGTAACCGATACATTTTTTTCAATATCTGGATACAGAGATTCAGTAGGATTTGTATCTAGATGCAGATACAGATATGCATTTTTGCCGAATACTAGATACAGATACAGTTACTGAAAAAATTAAGATACATTGTTTTATTCTATTGTTAATGTTATAACCCATTAGGGAAACAAATTATTTACAGATTCCAACATAAAATTTATCTGATTTCAGTCATTCTTATTTAACATTAACAAAACTTCAGGGTGTTCCGTGTTCATCGGAAAATCTGTTTCGTTTTGGAGTGAGAAGTTGGCTACTTGTACTAAAAAGTCTCTCCACTGGAGAGACAAAATAAAATAATTATAATTAATTTGTATCTAGATACTACTGTCAGTTACACTAGAAAATGTAACTAGTTACAGATACAGATACTGGATTGGGAACGATAACTAGCTACTTCCTCAGATACACCAAAAGTATCTAGATGCTGTATTTTGATACATGTAACTAGATACATTACAACAGTGCTAACGAGTGTTCAGAAAATATACATACAGGGTGGTTACTCGTTAAGATGTATACGTCGATGGCTTTAATGAAATCCGACATTTCATGGAATGATGAGGCATTTTAGTAATGTCGGCTTTTAACGTAATCACGAGTGTTACATCATCTGCCGTCGTCATTACATGTAATGCCGACAAATAATGTAGGAAATATAAAAAAAAGGTACAAGATTTCATTTTAAACTTGAACTTGGCCGTAAATGAATTCGTCATTTTATGAAAATTTGGTTTCTTGTACGAACTGGCAGTGCAAACTTGTTAGATTATCAAAAGTAATTTTTCTATTTTAAGTTTTAAGTATTTCTTTTTGCTCCAATGCCTAAAGCAGTTACTTTACACACTCCTAGCGGCACGTAATGTTGAGTTTTAATTAAATGGCAACTGTGATGGCAGTAAGCATATTATTTTAATAAAATCTTAGATTTTCTGAATATTTTCACTAGAGCAGAGAAAACGTATGCAACTCGGGTATAAAGTGCCATTTTGGCACTCGTGTAAATCTAAACTTTACCACTTCGTTCCGTGTCAAAATGCTGTTTTTTGAACTCTTGTTGTATAAATAACTATTATGATCTGACTTATCTTTTGTTTTGTTGAATAGACAATACATGCATACCTACTTACAAATGCACTATCAGAATAACAAGGATGTTATAGTAAGATGCATTGCACAAAATGCCCAAAAGTGTTTAATTAGTCAAATAGTGAAATATGATACATTATCTGCCGGCATTTCACGAAATGACTGTAATATAAAAAATTAATGTAATAATATCAATTATACGAAATGCTGGCATTACATGAAATGCTTCGTCATTGCACGAAATGACGGATTTCACTAAGCTCACGATATATACAGGGTCGCTAAAAAGTATGAAAACACGTTGCCCCTGCAAAAATCATATGTGGTAGCCAGATGTTTGGAGAACATAAAGTAGCATTTGTGTCATGTTTTGAGAAGGTAGTTAAAAAACAATCTTCAACTGTTTCTTCGTCTGGTCGGCATCCTGAATTTCTTTAAATGGAACACTGTGTATGTGACCCCATATTTCGATAAGGATTATTGTTTTGACTAATACTGTATTGTTTTAAAGCCGTCTGATTGTCTTGCTTTTTTAGCATTTGAGAAGTTTTAAGTTGTTATCTATACAACAGAACTTTGAAGCTTGGCGCTACTTTATTTGACATTGACATGCTGAAAAATGTTTAGAACTTCTGCTGTAATACTGAAATTCATACAATTATGCGATTTTCCCTACCTGCCAATTTAGATTAATGTCTACTATATGTAATTTAAAAGTAATTAGATATTAATTCAATTATTTTTACCAATAATTTGTAATTTAAATATTTTGCTCGCAAAGTAATCTTGTTACATTGTAATTTAATTGTTTTTACGAGGAGTAATTGTAATTAGTAATTAAATACTTTTAAAAAGCAATTTACCCAGCTCTGGCTGCAGCTATGTCGACGTCGACGGAAAAAGGAGAAACAATAATAGTCATTGCTTGTTGCAACGCCGAGGGTAACTTCTTGCCACCTGCTTGCATTATGAAGAATAAAAACTTCCGGTATCGCGGGTATTTATGTCTGCAGAATCAGTTTACATAACAGCTGCGATATTTCTAGAATGCCTGAAGGTTTTTTATACGTCGAAACATAGCGGGTAAGGTGCTTCTTTTGCTTGACGGTCACTCTACTTACTGCAATTCCGTCGAGATGTTCGAGTATGCATGCGAATCACAATGATATCGTTTTGTTATTAATTCCATGCCACACGTCACATTATGTGCAGCCACTAGATGTAGCTGTTTTTAAGTCACTTAAGACTAATTTTTACGAATCCTGCAGGCTCTGGATTAAACAACACTCGATTCGCCGTTTCACGAGAAAAAATCAGCTTCAAGTAAAAATGCAACTTCTGGATTCAAAACAACAGGGGTTGTTTCATTCAACCCGGGAGCCATACCGAAATACGCGTGTAGTGGAGATTCTGAAGAGACTGTGGAAATAGCACACAATAATTCCATTGGAATAGCACAATTGACTGCCATAAACGTTTCAGAAACTTCATCACAGGCAAGTCCAAGTACTTTTGAAATCAAAACATTCAAACTTACACCAACGAGAGTACGAAATACCCTGCTTCCACAAAAACTTTACGAAGCCCGCAAACATACCAAACAGGTTAGCATTCTTTTGACATTGGAAGAGCGTATTGAAAAGCGAAAAACTAAAGAAATTGAGAAGGGTATAAAAGATACGGAAAATCAAAATAAGACAGAGATAAAACAAGAAAAAACGACTGATAAATCCAAAGAAAATCCGATTGTTAGAAAACGTAAAGCAGTTCGCAGGAGCTCAGATAGTAGTTGCGAAGAAAACAATGTGGTTATTTAGGGTGATGACAGTTACAATGAAGAAAAAGAAGACAAAATTATTAGCAGACGCAACTTTTTTTTTCAATGCATAATATGTCGACTGTGGGTCGACAATATGTGTTCCTTTTGTAGATACAAGAAAAAAAGAGGGTTGAAGGACGCAAAAGATATCGGAAAAAGCAATGGAAGGGGCAAAAAAGTACTGGCCATCTCACCCCTAGTCCTATGGTCATTACCCCCGGACATGCAGGAAGAGATGGCCAATCGTTAAGTTGATTTCAAGACTCATAAGGATTATGTTTTCTTTGGGAGAATTATTAAAGTTTTGTTTTTAATTAAAATGGTTGTTTTAGTCATCATAGTTTCCCTAGAATAGATCCCCGAAAAAACCATGGTCAACTTTCCCGAACTTACCCTGGTACTTAAGGTGAGTAATAATACTGAGTAATAAAGGTTTTCGACATTGAATATCCTACGAGTTCGCTTTATGTAGTGGGATTATTCAGTGTCAAAACTCTTTATTGCACAAATATAAATATTAGGAAATCTTGATAAAATACACTAAATAAGTAACAATACATTTCATCTCACTTGAGCTTTTTTTTTCACAATTTGGATACCAACCACTAAAGTCATAAAGCCCCGTAAATTCGATCCCACAATCGAAAATTTCTTTCTGATTCCAGGCTCGAACTTACATAGGTCTGGTAATCTTAGGGTCCATGTGGCTTCGCTCTGTTTGTTCTATTTACACTGTATGAATGGTAGGTATTCGTCACCGCCATATACCATCTGTGCCGATCTTAGGCTTTTTTTTATTATAAAACGCATCAATTTTCTCAAAGTTAAGATTTCAGTTTTTTACACTTTTCTCGAGTGTTGGAAATGGAAATAAAACATACAGTATATTTTTTACTGTCCTAGTCTAAGAATCTTTAGATTATTTTTTAGTAGCCTCAGAATTTTAGCGTCGCGTCGGGCGCAATCAGAGAATCATGATAATTTGAAGCAGGAATAGGTGCACATATTTTTCAAATTGTCTCTGAATCTTGAAGGTAGTGAGATAATAGTGTAATAGTAGTTAAATAGAATATTAGCAAATATATCAGGTAATCGGATAGAAGTATACCTAATGAAGATATGAAGAGTGGCGTCGGACGTAAAAATCTTGATGTCGGAGGAAAATGGTTTCGTTTTCGAAATGTCCCTACTCATAAAATGTAACTTTGTAATTTATTGTAACGTTATAATTTAAAAAGTAATCAACGAAATAAACCAACGATTTTGATGAAAATATGTTGACAGTTTTATAAAATTACCATTTTTAATAACTGTAAATAATATATAGTTAAGGAAAAATAAAACCAACTACTACACCGCGTAACAATTTATTAATTAAAAAGTTTAACAATATTATTATAATAAATAGGTACATGATTCTTTATCTTCAGAATTATTTAAGAAGATACCGATATTGCTGAATTAGCTGCAGTGTATAAAATTATTATAACTAATATTACATAATTACTACATTATTTTTTGTTATGAGCGGCATTAAGTTGATACAGCTTAAAAGTACATAAAAACAGGACGCTTGGTAATTTGCATACTTAAAGGTACTATTTGAAGTCTAATTTCGATTTAAAGTTTTGTACATCTATCACCATACACAATCTATGTACCTAATTAATTTTACTTGGGTAAGTAAGTAAGTATAAAAAGAACACAGGAAAGATATTAATGTACGCAGAAGTCTTACTGAAACCTAAACGAATATTAATAATTATATTGTAAAATAGGTGTTCTGATTATCTAAAAGCATATACGACAGAATCTAGCAAAACACGCATGACATTTTAGTGTCTGAATTTTTAAAATTCAAAAATGGAATACAAATTCAGTACTTGGATTATTTTACCAATATTATAAATTTGTATGCATTTTGATTATTATATTATATTTAAAAGTTTTTACACATTTATCGTCACATAGATACAACAATTAAGAAATTTTCCATCACAATTCCCTTTTTAAATAGGAAGTAAGGTAAATGTTTCCTACATAATACACTAATGCATACCTATACAGTTTAACAGTATTGGATCGGCAAACAATAAATTAAAAATTCGTTCATTTTTATCCTTAGCTGATTGATGACGTTTAGTAGGATATGTCACTACTATATTGCATATTCTTTTTTCGTAACTAATTACGGTTACTTTGAGTACATAGTGCATATGTGTGTTTACCTGTTATGGCAAAAACATTTTATTTTCTTTAGATTTATTACTTAACCATAATAATCAGGTAAGAACTAACACTTGCTGATATTGCATTTTGAAATCAGTATCAAAAACATACACACTTGTTAAAAATGCCTACAAACTAAATTACATGAGGTTTTCACTACCTTTGATAGTCTTTTATACATGCAAAAACTATAGGTAATATAAATAATTATTAACATTTACTTATTGATCTCAAAATTATTCTAATGACATATTTAAAACAAAAGGTTAATAGAATTTAAAATGCAGTAAGATACAATTCATAATTATTATAATTCATAAACATTATTATACGAATGGTCAAGTGTATAATGATTTAGCATATAAAGTGCACCTTTATGGTTATATAAGCTCAATATTTATGTTCTTAAATCAAAATTGTATCATCAATCTTAAGTATTAGGCCTTAAAAATACCATAGTTGTCTTATAAGTACCATAAAATTGTTATAAATACGTTCACATGTAATTTACTTAAAAAATATGTGTGTATTTTGGAAAAAGTCAAAGGTTTGAAAATGTATTAAAATGTAACATTTTCCATTCTTTGTGGTACAAAATTTAATATGCTTGTGAATATTATATCCGTACTAGTATAAAATGAAGTAATCACTTTTGAATTGCCTCGCAAAATATTTTAAATAGCACGATTTTTTGTTTATTTATTAGGTTCATAAGAATTAAATTACATTTAAAAGCTCATTACAGTATACAAAGCAGAGACGGACTATTTCTTTTAATTTGGCATTGTGGATTTCTTAATTAAACAGTTTATATAGTTAGAATAAATAAATAATGTATAAAATCTCCAACATTTTTGGTTTTTGCAAAAATAAATACAAAATATTCAAAAATATCGGCGTTTCTGGTTAATATTACCTACCAGCCTTTTGTATATAAGTTCATAATATCTTTACAATGAATCAAAAAGATCATGTGTTTGCTTATGTTCATCAAGTTCTTGAAATACAAAAATGCTTTAATTATCAAAATTTAAGTACTGTAGAACAGTTTAGTTTGTATTAACATAATTTCTTTAAAGTCAATTTTTACTCCCTGCTAAATTAAATTAGTTTTTGGTACACAGACTGTAATGGGTTATTAACGTAAATAATGTAGTTTTGTACTGCATATAGTGAATTGATCATATTACGGATATAACTATTATAATTATTTTATGTGGTGGATTCATAATTGAAAATTAAAGTAAAAACTCTAGGGTTTGTTTAAAGGGATCCATCTTATTTTCCAGTTCAGGGTGCTAAATTCTAATTTAAAATTTATTGTGCCCGACTCCACCATTAAAGAAGAGCATTTTAAAGAGAAGATTAGCCATGCAGAATTTAGAGAATTCTGAAAAATCCGACTGAAGTTGAGAGCAGAAACCATTTTGTCAAATTAAAAACGGTAAAATACCGATACAATACATTTAAAATAAGAAAAAGAGAAAATAGTTCCGACTGCTTCAAAAAGCATTGTTTCCTACATAAATCTATCAAACATATCTAAGGAGGTTATTAAATTTGATAGCTTCTGTTTTATCACACATTATTTTCTTTTGTTTTCCAACTGTATGAATCAGAACAAGACATATAAAGGGTCAACAAAATAAATTGCGAATGATATATTGCAGCACTTACTAAAGAACAGTATTATTACTGTTTCAGAGTAAACCAGTTTTTCTTGGGATAAAAACGAATAAAAAAGAAGTTTTTAAAATACTGAGGTTACAACCGAGAAAGAGAAGAAAAGGAACAATCTATCTGCACAGTTTGGGTGAGGACCTCTTCCTTTCGGATAGCTTATTTAATTGTTGTCTTGTTTAAGTTTATCATTTCTAGTAACACAAGAGAGAGATGAACAACTCTCTACAATAATAACATTAAGCAGCGATAATAAACAAAAGAAGCAGTAATGAAGTGTAGAAAGGTAATTCTGAAGATGGCTCTCAGTTAAACTCGATAACTAACATAATATGAAGCAACTTACAATAACCCAATTTTACTAATATTCTTGATTGTTTCAAACACATTCTACTCTTTACCAACGGCGTAGGTATTTTAAAAAAATGCGCAAGAATAATAATTTTTTTAAATCAATTTAGTAAAAACACCATGGACTACGTAAATTGTTAATAATTTAGATTAATGCTTAGTAACGTACCTAGTAGTTATGATGTTATTTTATCTTTGTAAGTCGGTCAGAAAATAGCCACATCTATTTGAAGTTAGTAAAATCATTTGCCTTTAAAGTTAATCTCTAAAAGACTATTGGAATTTGGAAATCTTTCAAGTTAGTAATATCAGAACACTAGCTTTAAAGCAAATGATCATTTTTTAAACATTATCTTACGCAAATAACCCATCATTTATATCAAATTTATGAAGTAAGCAAATGCAAAATAATCGAAATTACATAAAGAGGCACTTTTAGGTACAGATTATATGTATCTTTATAAAACCTAGGCCCTTAAAAAATATAGTTTCATATTTAGTGCAAAGAACAATGCAGGTAATAATCTCGATTGGTAATTACTGTAATAATTTAAATGTTGGTTTAACTTTTATTTACACACACTTTATGATAGAAATACGCCTTTTACCGTTTATCATTTTGATTAATACATATATGCACGTTAGGTGAATTTTCGCAGTGAATGCTGTGAAAATAAACTGTTTATAGTATATTATTAACCAACAGATGCAGTGATAAATATCAGTACTGTTATTATAGAGTGGTATCTTGTATAAAAACTTGTTTTGTCTTGGTTCAATCATGTGAGTTATGAACTAGTATCACCGAAAAAAAGACTGCAATAAAATGAATTCCTAATATTGGAATTCATGTAAGTGTCGCATTCTATGTATGTTACATGTAGGTGTTGTATTCTGAAAGTACACCACATTCGCGCTTTATTCAAATTTTAGGCATACTTTTGAATTGACCTACAGTAATCACAAAAAAAGAAGATAGTATTGATATATCTGTTGGTTGCATTTAATGCAAACCAAATTAGAAAAACAAATAAAGAGAAAAACTTAATAGTGAACATTGGAAACTTCCAAAAACAAATAAGGAATGATTGATTCTAACGTTAATCATTTGATAACAATAATAGAGTCACTATGAGAATAATATAACTTACAGCTGTAATAAAAGGTATCATGTCTTGAACCAGATCATCCTTATAAACGTAGATCACTGATAATCTCGGTACCCACAATATAGCATTTTAGAATACTTTACTACACCCGTTATGCAAATGAATATGCGGCCAACTTGATAAGTGAATCTATCTGTATCTACAAGGTTGGATATTCTACTATGTTCAAATGCTTTAAAATCTAAATTCAAAATCTAGATGTAAGCTGTATAACTAATGGTACACTTCTCATTTTTAGTTTCTATGCTTGTGAGTCGTACGTATTATTTGACATTTATCATTTTGAAGTTAACATTCGTCAGTAACAAAACAAGTGGCATCGAAATAAAATTTATTAGTGAAAAATTTGAAAGAAAATTTTTGTTTGTTGATATAAACTTTTTTCTTTTACAAATAATCTAAATTAACACACTGTTAACTTTGGTACTTTGTTTCTAAATATATAAATAAAATAAATAAAAGAAATGCAAAAGACACAACACAAACTTAGCAACATAAAATAATTTGAAGGTTTATGTTAGGTTAGGTTACAAACAGATAAATACCGGCAATACTGCCGGCGCTTGGCTTTTTAGTGTCTACAGCTACCATGGTCGATGACGTTAGCTACCATAAACTTTAAATTTTGTTAATTTATTTCTTTGTGTTGAAAAAATTATTTAGACTCTACTAATAATCAACTTTTTAATATACGTAAAATCAAAAATTGTGAAATGAGCCCATTGTTTGAAAACAGTCAGTGGTGTAAATATACAAAAAGAGTAATTTTTTTCATACTAACACAAGCAACCAAAAAGTTCTCTTCGTTAGTTTTAAAGCATTTGAACATAATATGCACGCTGCTTACTCAATACCTCTTTTGTTCAACCAGACGCATTTAACGCTAATCAAACTGTAAGGTTACATAAAGGTTATGTTCCTGTAAAAATAATCTAAAACAACTAGAATAACTACAAAAATAGTTAAAACGTTGATTTGTTAAGCTTGTAAGGACTACCACTGATTCTATGTACTGTACTACAAATGAACTATAATATTGTTTTGCACGATCAACACCGACTCGATTACTGATTTACCTTTATTCTTACGTTTACAGTAATTAAACAAAAAACACAAACGAATAAAAATGCGTATGTTAGACTCAAATGCCGAATTGTAAAATTTTCAAAATAAACGATCAGTTTTGGATCTGAGCAGAGGCAAATGCTTAAATTTTGAACAAAGTTATTATTTCAGTTGCTTCTGAGCATTCTGCGACTTGGGCATTTTATAATTGCGTAGTTTGCGGTATAATTAACGATCACAATATTTATTCATTGTTTCTCGCTTCTTTTAGGTATTACGTAACCTTAAAACACCTACGAGGTTGAGTGTTGTTCTATGTTGTATTAATTTGTGTAGCTTGACATTTTAGGATGCACGATTTGCAACTGTGCAACTAGTGATACATACTCACTTGTCAAAAAAAACTGAAATGATCGTCATCAGAACATTATACGTTTTCACTGTTGGCGAATTGATTAATTAAGTATAGGTACTCAGTTGCCAAAATAATCTTTTTTTATCTCTATTGAGACCCACGACTCGACATCTGAGTTTAACAAATAATAAATACACTGTGAGTACTGTAATTTCGATAATAACCCGATTATCAAATAATGGAACATATTCTACGAGTGTATTGGCTCACGTCATGATACCTAAAAAAGCTAGTAATTTAGGCATAATTACAGTTGATTTTGATATTTAAAATTTGCAAAATAAAATTATGCAATAAATTAAACAAACAAGATTTATCATCAACCGTCTAATATAGCAAGTTGATGATAGTATTTATATTATAATATTACCTAATACATGGTAATGAATAATTACTGATGTATACATTACATTTCTTCTTAATAACTGGAACAATAAAAAAATCACTTAAATAATTCACTCTCGCGCACAATTTCTTTAAATATTATTACGACTTGAACAGTACTCATAAACTAAGGTTAACAATGTTTCTTATTATTTAGCAGCAAAATTAAGTTAGGCGAATTATTTTTTATGCTCCAACACTTTTAGAAACATTAAGGGAAATTTAACATTTAATCTTTATTAAAAAATGATTAAACAATGAATATACCCACACCATCCTTTCGATTAAGCTATTTAAAAGGGATTATTTGCATAGTTTTTATATTCTACTGCAGCTTTTGGCAAGTTTACTTAATTTTAAACGTATATTATGCATCAATTGCTTTACTGTTCTAGTACATTTTTATATTCTAAAAAATAATCACATAGATTAGTTGTCGGTACTTTAAATGGACGATGAGGATATGAAGGGACATAGCTGTAGTAAATTTAATAAACAATTATATCGAAAGCCTTATATATGTTATATCATTAGCAAAATGTCAATCAGATTACAACAGCTATATGTTGGAAGAAGGGAAGAACAAGGATCAGTAATATAAAACAACGATTAACGACGTAGATTTAAAGTCAACCACAGATTAGCAGGTAAAAGTAACTTAATCTTGATCTTACACCCTTTCACATAAATCGTGGATCAATGCACATAACTCATTCCGCATTCAGGGCATGACGAGTTGGACTAAACTGGAGTCTGGCTTGCGGTGGCACTTACATTCGCCCAGGACCGGGCCTTCGCTCTGTACATCATAGCGCTACATCGAATATCTGCAGAGACCTAGTGATCATATCATCTTTGAGGCACGATTCCATGAATTCCTCTATAGTAATAACGCCGTCCTGATTAAGGTCCAGCTTTCGGAAGACTCGGTCTACTTGTTCTCTAGTTTTACGCTCGTCTTCTCCGTGGTGATGAGTACGTCGTCCTATGAGATCGTGAATTGCCGTTACTATTTCTGATAATTCTCCTCTACTAATACAGCCATCTCCATTTATGTCGTACAGTTTAAACGCCCATCGGAGACGTTCATATACGGAACCTCGGAGAAGGGTTGATAACGTTACCAATAAGTCCTGAAAAGTTAAAAAGCAGTTTTAAAATAAATAAATGATTATTTATCAACTAACTCATTAAACTTTGTTTTCAACAACAAAATAATGATAATAAAATTTTTCAAGTAAGAAAGATTGATTGTAAGAAATATGTATTTTATTGGTCTGTTGTAGTGGTTTGGTTTAATTAAATATTATTTAATATTTTTTCTAATAATACCAAAACTAAAACTTGTTAACAAAATTGTCTTTAAACTATCTTAAATATAAAGTTACACCAAGCGCTGCATATTTGCATCCAGCCCTTATAACACATACTGCAGCGAATTTTAAAAGACTTGATTTTCTATCCAGTTCTTTTCTAGAGCATTTCACAAAGGGATTACTGCTCGAGTCAGGATTTTCCGGCTGTTTCTCTAAACTCTTGAGTAGGAAACCCCATGCATAATTTATAAACCTATTACAGCAACAGGATGAGATTTAATATGTATGCACACTGTACTTCATAACATGCAATTCCACTCAGTCTGATATAAAACAATACACGAGAACAAAACCATTTATAAGGAATAAAATGCATTTATATCAGTCTTTTTCATTCATTGTGCAACCAACCACGAATGAATGAATATAAACGGATTGTTTGTAAATAAACTTTTTTAATGGGTGGCTATTCACGTAATACATTTTCTGAATACAATAAAGACTGTAAGAATATGAAACTCAAATAAAATTCTGCATAGAAATAAAATTTTAGAATGCTTCGAAAAGAGTTTCTTTCAAACTTGTATAACGAATTTATAACATTTTTACTCGACAAATGTTGTATTGTCCCATAAAATGAAACTGCGAAACGGTCGTGAGCAGAAAATTTAGTTTTAGATTATTGCGCTTTTCGATATAAACTCAAAATTAATGTCGTCTGTGTGACATTATACTTTTATTGTAAGCAATAATCCGTTTTAATAAGAAAAATAGAAACTGGTTATTTTCAAATAAAAATGAACTAACTGATAGATTCTTTAATTAAATTTCGAACATTTATTCTCGTACTAAGTATTTACGTCATAGACGACATTATAATAAAATTTATTTTTATTATTAATTTACTTAGTACTAGTTCCAATATTGACACTGAAGATTTAAAAAAACGGAACTAAAAAATTGGCTAATTGTATGTTGTAGTACATAGATAAAAAGAGGAGAGTATTGAAGTGAATTTGATAACATAGTCAGCATATTTAACATACTTCTGAAGTAGGTAAAAACAATCATTAATAATTTAGTTAATAAACATTACCTATTCCATTCCTCTTTGTAAATAAATTCCAGAGCGCAATATGATACTGCTGAACTTACAAAGAAAAAGAAAACGTTACATCAGCGACACTAGAATTACATGGCATATTCTAGAAGTATACAATCCTGGGCACAGTAGTACAGTCTAGTTGTTTAAAACAAACTTTTTATTGATTTCATCGTCGTGGTAAGTATTTTCAAACAACATTGCAATAATATTACATACAGATTGATTTACATTTGACAAAAAAAGTTGTCCTACTCTTTATTGTCGACGTCTGTACACGGAAAACATAGCCTCAGTAATAATTTGTTGGGAAGTTTTGAGATTAATTAATTTTACTTCCAACGTAAAGGTATAGAACCATTGTTTTATGATTAAGTCAAATATATGTTGGAATGAAAACTGATTAATAATTAATGAGGCAGTTGTATTATGTAGAAAAAAAGGAATTGAGCCTAGAAACTAAAATATTTAAAACTGTGACGAAACGTGAACCTTATGTGAACGGAACCGGAGCAAAATTCAGGCGTGAGATGCGTCATTTACGAGCGGCAATTGAAGTGACGAGACAGGATCGTGTCAAAAATGAAAGAAAATGAAAAGTGCAATGTGAAATCATCATTGACTAAATTGGAGTCAAAACAGTTCATGTGGTTCGGGCACATGGCGCGGATGAATGAGTACAGAAAAGTTAAACAAATATGGAAAATTGCTATAGACAAGAAGCGTAAAAAAGGCAGGGCCGTCAGAAGCTGGAATAGTGAAGTAGGAAAGGCACTAACTAATAAAAACTTTAGTTGGAGAGAGGCAGAACAAATGGCTACTGACCGTAAAAACTAGAGTCGTCTCGCCGCACCGATTACCTCAACACCGTAAGGTAGAAGAGGAAGATTAGGTATGTAGGTATGTATTTAATTTTACTTCTAACTCAAGTTATAGAACCATTGTTTTATGATTGAGTCAAACATATGTTGGAATGAAAACTAACTAATGATGAGGTAGAAAATGATACTTCTGTGAGAGTCACTGTTAACAGTTAGTCGCTCTGCTAGTAAACAAGCACTATGCAAATGTGCGTAAATAAACTGCATACGAATTCCTCTTGTAATTAGAATTTAAGTTCTTTAACCAAAATCTCAATTTCTGCGTGTTGTATAATTGATAAAAATCTGAAAGCAATCCGTAATAAATAAAAAAGAGACAGATACATAAATGAAAATTGCGAGTGTACTGTATATTTCGCTTTATAAGAAATCTACTACCTAAAGTTACATGTAAACGAGCATTTGACTTCCACTTTCTAGAAAAAGACCCAAAAACAAATACAAACATCCCCTAGCCGTACTCTTGAAGCGTACCTCCGACTTGGAAAACATTTCCCAAAACCTGCCAAAACCTACAGCCCATCAGCCTTCAAATCTACCACCTCTAAATTACTGAGCTGGACAACATACTTTCTAAACAATCCTCGCACTACATTCATTTTTAAACCGATTGTTTCGATTAAGCTTTTTCAGTATTCTCCTTGAGACAGTAATTTCTAAGATCCGTCTCGTAGATAGAACAGTCACACCATTCAATTCAACTATCTGCGACTAGACCCAACCTTACGCTGGCAACATCAACGTTAGTTTAACACATCTACGATCGAGAACAGGTATATCAATAAACCGCCTTCCCATCTCAACAACATCGAGTATCTACATTGAGGATACAATCCCTACTAATGTTACCGCTCATCTGTTCTACCATCTGAGACCCTGAAACCTTGACCCCCCCTTCTAACAATCCACGTTCTACGTCCACATAACTGCAACTTAGCGTTGCCACCCCAAAATTTCCTTCTTTTACCTTCTTGATTGAAGAGTATTTTATTCTTATAACGGCCACTGGTTCTTTTCGAAAACAGGAATCAGCATTAACATCAAGATCATCACCAAGATAATTCAACGGCAATGTTAGTAGGGGCTGTATTCTCAATTTAGATACTCGATGTTGTTGAGATGGGAAGGCGGTTTATTGATATGGCTGTTCTCGATCGTGAACGTGTTAAACTAACGTTATGTTGCCGGCGTAAGGTTGCGTCTAGTTGCAAATAGTTGAATTGAACGGTATGAGTGCTCTAGCTACCAGACGGATCTTGGAAATTACTGTCTCAAGGAGAATACTGAAGAAGCTTAATCGAAACAATCGGTCCGAAAATAAATGTAGTGCAAAGATTGTTTAGAAAGTATGTTGTCCAGCTCAGTAATTTAGCGGTGGTAGATTTGAAGGCTGATGGGCTGTAGGTTTTGGGAGATGTTTTCTAAGTCGGCGGTACGCTTCAAGCGTATGGCTAGGGGATGTTTGTATTTCTTTTTGGGTCTTCTTCTAGTCAAATGCTCGTTTACATATTAACTTTTTTAAAATTATAGACCTGTATTTATGAGAAAAATAATCTTTTCCCTTCTGTCAAAGTCGAACGAGCACATATGATAGAATGGTAGCAAAGATGGTGAATTGATAATCGATCAATGGTCAGATGAAGGTCTTGTAGGTGTAGGACCGCATCTAAGAGTGACAGCCTGGAATGTCTCAGTAGAGTCTGGAAAACAAGCTGTTGTGTTGTGAACGAGATTTAGGCAGTACTTTAACTCGTCGCTCCATAGTTTAACGTGGGGAAGCTGTCTTATAAAGTTATTAGCAGGTTGATTTCTTCGAGTTTCAATTAGTCTTGATGATTTGTATTCTAGTGAGGTTAGGGCTACCTTATTCCAGATTGGGAAGTTACATTATTATTTATTATTTTTTAATGTTTCATGACATAAATTTAATGAAATAAGGTGCATAGTTATTGATATAAGTAAATCATCTATTAAAAGCTGTTGTCAAAAGTAAGTAAACATAGAAACGGTTATGTGCAAACCATAGATGAAGATGCAGAACTCATTACATTAGATTATAAAAGAGAACTATTACACAACAGCAGTATTATTGTTAGATTATACCTTTGAGCAATGAATGCAAATCACGCTTATTAGAAGACAAGATTTATAGAATATAAAATAAGGTTTTAAGTAGACAAACAGAAAATAAACGATAAACATAAACCGTTAATGTTTGTCAGTGTTATTTTTTGATTCCGAAAAACTCTATAGTTCTTGTAGGATACTAATTGTTGAGAGAGATGGCCGGATGAAGTGACGACGAACGATAAGGATATCTAAAACTAAAAATGCGTAGATTGGCTTTGGCTACTAACGATGCTTGTCAAAAGGTAAGTATCTGATAATAAGAGAAGCTCAGAAAATGTACAAACATTGATATTTATTAAAATTGCATATGTAGACAAATATTTATCAACATTGCAGCAAAAAGCATTTATTTTATTATAAGTCAAGATGTAGAACACAAACTAAAAAATTAGATTAATTAGAAGCTCCTATTTAATATCATTACCTTATGCTATTGGTCTTATAGAAGGAATAAACAATTAGAAATGAAGTCTTATGTGCTTTAGAACTACCCTGTATATTAAAATCATTTTGTGATACACGAATACGATATTTCTAATAAATAGCAGCTATTTCCCTTTTAACGTATACATGGGAAATTTAAAACCTTCCTAATAGGAACTAGGAATACACGCAAAATATCTAGACTCATTTCCACTTGTTTTCATTTTCTAGGTAGGTATCAATAGATTCAATTTTTAGATTCGAGAAGGAGTTGTAGTTGTGAGACCAATGTAACTCATTTGATTTTTTCAACGTTTAATATTATCATTTTTAATTTTATTATATGCTACAAGGTACAAACCACATGATGTGGTTAAACTCTTTAAACTCTAGAATGAATTTTCAAACTAATTGTGAGTGCTAATTTATTATACTCATTGGCTAGTCGAAATAGTAACTAATTAAACGGTTTAGAAATTAATTGCTTCTCAAAATGTCTTACTACAAAATTGATTTTATTAATTTAACTAAATCTCAAGGAATCCGTAACGAAATACGGCTTACTTATTAGCTTCCTACTTTCTCGAAAATAATTCTGTTAGTTGAGCTTTATAATTTAAATACATAGGCAAAGTAGGTAGATTTTAGAAGGTTAAAGGGTGGTAGTTCTGAGACTTGTTCGATCGTAACACTGCGCCATTCTGCGGTCATTCTCAAATTACTTTATGTTCATTTTGGAGCACCCGTGAAAATTTTAATACTAATCGAATATCATTTTATGCGTGTGTGATTTTTTATTTTGTTTAATATATACTTACCCTAAAACTAATTGCTCCATTACAGTTGACATCGAATGCTTTGAAAACGTAATGTGCATATAAATTTGAATCTGTAACAAAAAATGTAATCATTAGATCTTTAATAGATTAGTCTGTAACAAGTTACTACAGTTTAACTGTCGTATCTTTTTGAAAAACTAGTAAAGATAAAAGATAAGAAATTCTGTGAATATTAGTACACGACATCTCGTGATCGAAGCAAATTTAACTTTTTCTTGTTTGATATTATCACAATTAATATGAAGCGATTTACCACTTTTGCATAAGTCAATATATTGCGTTTTTTTCTATTTACATTACCACGTACAATTAAAGAGAGCTTTAGTGTTATTTATCATTGAGTCATAAGATATTAATTATTCTCAATTTAACAAGTTCCTAAAAATGGGAATTTTAATATGAAAGAAGATAAATTGACATTTGCGTTAGAGGTTGTCGTGCAAAAACTGTTATCTCCTAACTCTTCCAGTAATGGAGTTTATTAAATTAGTAATTAGTGATGATGCGTGCAACTATATGGCGAAGTCCAGTTAATCCAACCGGGACTGTTATATTACTAACATTGTGAATTAAACATTTGGGAACTGTTTATGTTAACATTCTGAAGTTGAAACATTATACAAACTAAACAGCGACGACACAAAATCCAGAAAACGGTTTTAAATGTAGATACGCTGTACCGTGTAACAGTTCTATTATTCTTCAGGGAATGTAAAGAAAAGCATAAAATAATAAAATGAAAAACATCCCGATGAATAATTGACGTGGGTACTGCAGACCTTCCACATCTCTCTTTTGAAAATTTACCAAACTTTACGATTTTTTCTGTTTTACGACATTCTTGTTTAAAATATTAAATACCATCCACAAATTTTATTTTTTTTAATGTCTAGCCCGCAGGATGTCAACTCAATTTAGAGTTGACCTTTTTTTGGTTTTTTTGTGACATTATTTATTTTTTAATTACTTGATATACAAATGTCAAATCAGTTGAATACCTAATATAACTTTAAATTTTTTTTGTTGTGTTTGCTATTTATTTTTCGTAAACTTCAAAACCTTACTGCCATGATAACTATTGTAGCTTGTTCCATCTAAAGATTACAATTTCGAGAATCATTAGAAACACAGCGCCATTCCTCTATACTACAGGAAGATGTATTGCACTGTGCTTCTGTATGTCGGGGGTAATGTCAATATCACAAAAGCTTGGAGCCTTGTCGATCTGAAATCTCCGGAAACCTTCAAGCATTCTGACTGGCAATCCTGCACTAGTAAAATTGCCTACATCAGTTTGATTGCTGAAAATCTAAAAAAAATGAGTGGTATTTGGAAACAATACTTCATAAATCAAACTGGCCCCAAAATTTTATTAGTTCTGAGCAAACGATAAAACGGCAAGGAGATTTAGTGCTACAAGACTGACTCCAATGGTTAATTTTCAAAGATTTTAGTCATCTGATTTAATGTTTATTAATGAGTGAAACTCGTATCTCAAAAAGATTTTACAATTGTGGGGGCAAATAAAACTACCAGGACGTGGGCGAAAAAGGGATTTGCTATTAGCATATTGTATTTGCAAGCTAAAGGCCGTTCTAAAGGGTTTTCCAATAAGAGGTGTTATTTTGATATTCAAAGAAAAGTGCCATTTTTTAATATAAATGATCGGATGTTTATTTCATTATAAAGAGGAAGGTATGCCGTTAATAGTGGAAAATAACATCAGGCAAATGACCACCACGACCACGCTTACAGGACAATATCCTTTTCATGAAATTTTCCATAACCAAATCGCAAAGTGGCTGCCCTATGTCCTCGATAGCCTCACGAATTCCATCTTTGAGGTCTTGAATCGACGCTGGGCTGTTGGCGTAGACCTTCTCTTTCACGTGGCCCCAAAGAAAGAAGTCGCAAGGTGTTAAATCACAAGATCTCGGTGGCCAATTGTGATCACCTCTTCGAGAGATAACACGGCCCGGAAACTTTTTCCGTAAAAGATCAATGGTTTCGTTGCTTGTGTGGCACGTAGCGCCGTCTTGTTGAAAGTAAACGTTGTCCAGATCAATACCATCCAATTTCGGCCATAAAAAATCGTTAATCATCTCTCGATAGCGCAATCCAGTCACCGTAACTGTTGCTCCAGCCTCATTTTCGAAAAAGTAAGGTCCAATGACTTCGCCGGACCGTAAACCGCACCAAACAGTCACACGTTGAGGATAGAGAGACTTTTCAACAATAACTCTTGGATTTTCTGAGCCCCAGATCCGACAATTTTGCTTGTTGACGAAGCCACCGAGGTGGAAATGGGCCTCATCACTCAAGATGATTTTTCGATGGAATTCTGGATCATTTTCATGCATTTCAACGACCCAATCAGCAAAGACACGACGTTGTTGATGATCGGCCGGCTTGAGTTCTTGTGTTAACTGGACTTTATAAGTCTTAAGACTCAAATCTTTATGCAAAATACGGTGTAATGACGTTTGTGGAATGGCTAATTCCAAAGAACGACGAGGAATGGACAAACCTGGGTTTTCTTTAACACTTTCGGCTACAACAGCAATATTCTCGGCTGTTCTTGAGCGACGTGCACGGGTTTTATTCTTCACATCACTAACTTGTCCCAAGAGCTCGAATTTTTTCACCAATTTCTGTATTGCGGTCCGACAAGGTGCTTCACGGTGACCCAAAAATGTTCGAGTTTTACGAACCGTCTCTGCCAAATTTTCACCATTTTTATAGTGAATTTTAATAATTTCAATGCGTTGTTGAAGCGTGTATCGTTCCATATTTATTAATGGCGTAGTTTCTACTTATCAAATGTCAAAAAATGATAGCTTCAAAAGTGACATCTACCGAAATAGCGGGCTATTCAAAATAACACCTCTTATTGGAAAACCCTTTATTTCTGGTGTCTACTGTCTTTATTAAATTGGAACTATCCTCGCGTTTTTACTGTAATTTTGAAAACAAAAGTAAAGATGATTAATAGAAAATTTAATTAAGTGGTTGATGTATATGAAAAAAGAGATCTAAAGGAATGTGACTGAATGAGATTTAGTGTAGTTTATTTTTAAGAAAATATATTTAGTCAGGCATTCCTTTAGAACTCGCCTTTCATATATACAGGATGTTTCTAAATTGCATTGAATAAATATAAGGGCATTATTCTACAGCGAGAGATAAGAGATAATATGTTTTCCAGAAACGCTTTTCTGCAAAGCTATGCTGCCTTAAAGTGTTGCTAAAAAGGTGGGTTTCTTTTTAATAACTCCGCAACAGTGCTAGGGTGTGCTGGTCTGTATATACTACTTATTAAGAAATTTATTTACACTTTACTGTATTTGCCAAAACCGTCTTTGTCCCAAAAGTTTATTTGAAGTATGAAGGCTGCTCTCCATATTTTATACAGAAATGTACTCGAATTTCTAATAATTTCTGGAATTTTTCCAGAATATTCGTAGCTTTAAAAAAGTAACTGAAAAAGCAAAGCTCTTTCCCAATGAAACACATTACGTAATGACTGCATTAGATTTTACGCAGTTCTGTGAACAAAAGAGTTCTGGAGGTTAAAGGGGCTCTATTCTCAAAACCACCCTTAGAATAAAACCCGTTTATACAAATAAGCCCAAATAAAAGTCTTGGAAAGCAATGCACGCCTACCGAATTTTGTTACAGCAGCGTGCCTTTTTTTATCAAAACTTTCAAGCGGCGCGGCGCGACATAGTTCTGTAGGGTAGTGTTTTTGGAAAACGTTTTTTCTAGGATTTCTTTCTATTTCTTGCCATAGAATAACGCAGTTATGTTTGTTCCTTGCAATGTAGAAACATCCTCTACAGGGTGTCTTTGAAATGGTTTCACAAAATGAAACCACAGATTCTAAAGCATTAGAACATACACAAAAAATATTATTTTGCAAAACTACCTCTTAGTTAAGGAATCAGTACAACACCAATTTTAAGGCAGAAATTGTTTGAAAACCACTGAAATTGGATATTTTGTTTTTAAAGTATGATTTAACAGTTGCAGAATAAACAACCTGTATTAAAGGAATTGCATTGGGGTTGTACTGATTCCAGTTTCACAAAATAATATTTTTTATGTAGAGTATGTCCTAATGCTTCAGAATATGTGGTTTCATTTTGTGAAATTATTTCAAAAACACCCTGCATATCAAATACCTAATTAAATCTTCTATCAGTGATCGCCAAGTTTTGTTTCGAGAATTGCAGTAAAAACGCAAAGATAGGTCTCCCTTAAGGTTTTTTGTAAGTTTTGCTTGTGGTTTAGATGAATACAAAGACATGACATCTATGAATCTAATTTACCTCTTATCCTTGTTCAAAAATGAAGTAATAATATCTATATCAAAATCAGCATCTTCACAGGAAAACCTTAAAGTGAGTCAAGTCAGTGTCAAATTGCCAAATATGACAAGAGGGTTGAAATAATGTTAAATAACAGGCCAGAAGATTCAATTTGACAACAGTGTCTGTTTCGCTCGGTTTGATCAAACTAATTGTAGTCTAGCACTAAAGCTGTGCCAACCAAACAACTTATTTAGAATGTTTAGCATTTGCATGGGTAAAGTCATTTCTTTAAAAGAATAACCACCTTTAAGTAGTAGCCTCTCACAAACGCAACGTAAGAGTTGGAGAGGAGTTACAATGCAAGAATACAAATCAAATACTGATTTAGTCATGGTGATCTACTATTTGTGAAATTTTGCATATGGTTCTAATTTTATATTCTGAACAACTTTCCTTCATAACATTTTGCTATATTATTGACCGAAATGGCACTTTGCTTCAACATAAAATGGTTTTTTCTCAATTGCCAATATCGTCTTGGATTTTGAAAACTAAAAATGTGCTTGAAATTCTTTTCAAACCAAGCAGGGCGGTATCCCAAAACATCAAAACTAGATTCAAAAATGTTTGATCAATTATACCTATCGGGTGCTGAATCGGCGTACGCAACTTAGCAAATCTCAAACTAATTTTGAAATGTTTAGATATTGGCTTCCCTAATTATTTTAGCACTAAACTTTATTCAGGCTTTTTGAAGGGCGTTGCAAGATGATACACACTGAGCAATCTCAGCATTTTATGATAACTCAATTAGAAGATATTTGAAGAAAGGTGTGTGCATACATGTAATGTATTTAGTGACCATCACAGATAATTAATAGAAACAGTTGATTGTGAAAATTTACTGACTTATTTGATATTACTGCTGAACTATGCACATAACATGTATTATGCACAGACCTTTCTTCAAATATCTTCTAATTGAGTTATCACAAACAAGCTCTTCAAAAAACCTAAATGAAGTTTAGTGCTAAAATAATTAGGAGAGCCAATATCTAAACATTTCAAAATTAGCATAGGATTTTGTAAGTTGCGTTCGCTGATTCAGCACCCGGTATAGTGAAGTCAATCCGGGGACATACTGTATATTTAAGAAAGGACATTTGTCAATGAAACCAAAAAAGAGTTTCGCTTCTGGTTTAGTGGAAAGGTCGAATTGCCATAGTCTTTTTAAGTCTCTTGAAGAAGCTGCTTAAGGAAGTGAGCGAAACGTTGAGTATATATTATAATTCAGCAATGACACGGTTTAATCCCGAACGACGTCGGTTTACTGACATTTGTCAATAACCAACACAAGATACATGGCATGAAATCAATGCTGTTGCACCAAAGTGAAACCGCTAAAAATGAAGTAATTATTCTCATGTAAAATACATTTTTCTTGGCATTATCGAGTGAATGTAAAATTTAAATATGGCGACTACCGTATAAGTAAGTACAAAAATGAAAAAAAAATGGATTTTATAAAATACATTATTATGACTTTTTATTTAGTTATAAATTTTAAAACTATTCTTGATAGAATCGATGTTGTTATGTCTTCTTTGGGTTTAGTAGACAAACTTTTCTGTAAGTTATAAAATTCCCTTTTAAATAAAAAAATAGAAACTGAAATTTTGCTTGGTTTAAAGTTGAAAACCAGCAATGGAATGAGAAAGTTACAAAATAAAAACAAATTTGGAAATAAATTTGAAATTCTATAAAGTAAGATAGTTGTTACTTCTCAAAAGCAATACAGATAAAATTTCTTTTGATACCATTTTACAAGCCAGTATTTGAATGTTATAACTCTACAAAAGAATCGAACGAAATAAATATCTAGAGTGTACACAAGTCATTAGGGATTTGGAAATTGGAAAAGCGAATGGCCCGGGCGGAATCAAAGCTGAACTAATAAAGAATGGCATGGAAAAGTTAACACAACTGATTACACAGATATCTGATAAATTCAATAATGGGGAACCGATCCCAAAGGAGTGGAAAATAAGGTTTTATGTTATCGTTTCATAAGAAGCAAAATTGGAAAAAAGAGCTAATAATTAGAGAAAATTTAATTTTGATGCTGAAAAAAATATCACTTGTTATGTAAATACGCTACATTAGATAGTAAAAATCATTATTCTGTTGTAATTTTCATTGACATCAAGGTAGGGTAAAGTTTAAGTTTACAACACAGTATGATATAGAAATGTCTACTTCAAAAAGACTAATATCAAAATAGTGGTTTCATTAGCGGCATGGTGTTAACTGTAATAGACGAAAATAACTGCATTATAATGACAAAAATGATTTATCTATCCAGTACTTCGTGGTATGTTATTCAACTAGTCTTGTAATTAATACAGACAAAAGCTAAGCAAAACAAGTTATAGACTCTTTAAGAATACTTATCTAAGTTTTGTTTGTTACCAAGATTTATTGTATTTAAATCGTGCTATAAATTGTATCTCATTTAGAATATTCCAGAATCAAATCAAATTTCATTTATATTCTTTGCTACTAATTTCAAGACCAATTTTCCATAAACACACATTTAGCAATACTGGTAGTCTTTGTATCTTCTGTACATATTGGAATAATTTGTTCTGCCTTGATTGGGATTTCAATATCTTCTTGGAGGAAAAGACCAAAACCATGCTAATGTTTTCAATCTTTATAGTTTTCCTTTCAATGTCGATGGCTATTCCCTGACGTTTGATGAAATCAACCTCACATCTAACACCAATTTGTAACGTTTTTATTTATTAATTTGTTCAAATTTCTTGACATTTAAAAATTAATTTAAACACATTTATATCTAACTATTTGCAAAAGGTCTTTGTACACTGTCATTCTTGTATCTTATAGTTTCTGATCGATTTACTTTAATAGTTATTTATATAACAAGAGTGTAAAGTG
>VTPC01091212.1:0-14601 GCA_011009095.1 Ignelater luminosus
GTAAAATTAAAAGAAAATTAAAGCTCAATGAGACTTGACGTAAAATAAAATGCTGAGATTCTTTTTGAAGAAAGCTTTAGTGCTTTAAGCCTTATTGATGAACGCAACTGTTATTATTATTATTATTTTATTAGTTTTTTCAATTTCAACTTTTGTTGCTCAAGCTTTTAAAGCTTAAAAATAATACATTGAATGGAAATCGATTCATAAAGGTTCACGAACCCTCACTTACGTTTCCATACAAATCCCACACATTTTATAAATGGGGCACATTACTCACTTGTCAGAAATATCTACATTGAATGTATAAACCAAAATAATGAAGGCCAAATAATTTATATACTACCTAATTGTTCCAAATTCACGTTACTAGTATGAGTAACATCGCTATTAATATTAATCAAACATTTATTCTCTCCATTTAAAAATAAAATTTAATAAACAGGCAGGCGCATCCTTGTGTATTCACGCTTTTTCTATATTATTAGTAGTGTGTAAAAAATCCTTTTAGAAAAATTAAATCATATTAAAATAGCACAGGTAAAGTCTGTCTGGAAAGGTCAAAGAGTAGGTCGAACAGGTAAAATAATTATTGAACTTCCAACAACTCATCGCAAAAAGAACGTAGAGTAAAATGTGAAAAGTATCAGCCAGACTAGAATACTTTAATATTATTTCCTTATCTAAACATAATCAGAAAATGTAAAAGATATGTTAGTGGACAGAAAGAATTCGCTAGCTATAAAGTTCGTTTTCCATTAAACTAATTTGAAAAGCAGTTACAATCAGGAAGAGCTTTCGTGTGGTATTTACACTTCATACATATACAAACAAATAAAGTTTTGAATTCGATAGATAATACGTATACGTGTGGTAGGTGTTGCGTGGGTGAGGTCAAAGTTGACCACATTGATAAAATACATACTTATAGGTACACACACACACATCGTTTAGAACGAGTTTTCCTTTGTGAACATGATCAAAGATCAAAAACATCAAAGAAAAACTGTAAAGAGAAAATTCAGATAGATGCTACAATCGCTTAGCAACCAATTTTTATATCTTTTGAATATTATTTGGGATATTCTTTTGTTTCTTTTTTATGTGTTATAATGTGATTGTGTTACAGGGCTTGTTATACTCGTATATGTACATGTTAAATTACAGGATATTTTGTTTTCGAATTTATTTACTTAAAAAGTAAATAGAAAATGACTGTATACGGTTTACATTAGTCTTTAATTGGATATTTAAATAAACAGACTGAAACAAACAAGCAATCAAGCTACTTTTAAAAATGTCTTAATGCAGGGGCTTTATAACCTATATTTTCCCCCTCATTCGAATCTTGTGACCATGAAAAATACAAAATCGGTTAATTTAGAAAAAGGTTGCTTCTTTAAGAAATCAATTTATTGATGTCAAAAGATCCAAAGATTACTAGATACTTGATTACATCTCGTTAACAAAAGAAATGGTATGGAGTATTAGAGGACACTCAAAAATAAAAAATATTTTTGGGATAGTTTTTTTGTTTGTCGACTAGGTTTTTTTAGTTAGTATGACTATTAATCGAATTATTTAAAATAGTACCAAAGACTGCGAATCCAATTCCCTCGGAAAAACAAATGTCCAAAACGGGAAAAAATTCAAAATATGCTCTCTTCTCTAGAGAAGGAAAATTATCGACTCCTGCGTCAATAACATGTTTGGTACGTTCCCTTAGTTACTCAGAATCCTAATTTTCGGTGCATGCAATATGCATCGCCCCATAAACCGTAATTCTAGAACAAATGCACATTAACCTGCCTCCGTTACGGAGTTGGGTTGAAGATTCTTTGTGTTAGCTCGTACTATTGCCAAAAATATTATCAGATACCTAGCCTTCTTAAAACACCACGCTGTCTCAATTGCAAAATATTATTTTACCCATCTTCATCTTCTTTCTTTTCATAGACTTCAGATCTATCCAGATTCAGCCTGAGAACAGCTTGTGATAAAGAATAAAACTGTGTGTCCGGGAATGCTCTAACTAGATCACTTTCACCTCTCTGAAAAGAAGGCTATTTAAGATTATCTAATCATCATTATTTCAACATTGTTTTCCTATCTCCGAAACGGACCTCGAAACATTTCAGGAGTCTCGCCTGTGTACTTTTTTAGTTTATTGGTGATAGTATAGTGCCGTGAAAGTTTGCAGTGATTGCAGTTGTCAGTGTTATGCGGGCTTTTAGTTTTAAGAAATCTAGATCAACAAACTCGCTAGTGTTCTAATTCCAGTCTGCTCAGCTAACAGGAATAACCACTTCAGTGGCAGCACTCAACTCACCACTAATCGAGTTAACGCAATCTCCCAATCCAAAAATTGTTGTTTAAAATAGTTATTTTTGTCTATTTTAAATAACCTAGAAAAATCCTACAAATGACAAAAGAGCAATTATAAAAAATAAGAATAACGAATAGAAAAAGAATAAGAATAGATAAATAAAAGAACTCATTGAAAATTATTTTGTTTTTAAACAAAACAATAAACAATTGAAAGGTACCAGCCAACTTGGAATAGCAAGAAATTATTAAATTGATGACAGAGTACAGATAAGACATAGGTGGAAGGTGAACTTACCCTTCTGGATGTTGTTGGCTACGGTGGGGTGATTTCAATAGACCACCGACGGTAGGCGGATGCATCAGAAAAGCAGGAAAGACATTAAACTCGACAATAATTCACCCTTTACTCTAGAAATGGACGGTCATTACGCCGCATAAGAAAAGGTTGCAGTGGGATACCTGCGACTCTGCAGTACAGGTTGGGCACCAACTAGAATGAGGAATAAACGACCTATGGCCGATGAATCTTAAGAATCAAAAAAACGGAATGGAAATACTGCCGAGGCCTTTACACTTCCGCACGCTACACTAAACTCGTGGAATTTTTTTCAGTAGACTTTGTAAAGAAGACAGCCTGACAAAACTGTACAAGCACATTAAGTATTCTAAGAATTCTTCCAATCTTTCTCTCCAGAACAAAATGAATTTGCAACTCTCCTCTCAAGAACTTACCCTGTAATTAGACCTGCAGAACATTTTAGAAAACATTACTTGTTGTAGTTTTTGCAAATCATGAAAAGACTGGATAATCTTTACCATCCGATAGTTGATCTTGATATTTAGGGTGAAGCATATTCAGAGAGCAACGTTGGTACTCAAATTTGTCTCAATTAATCCAAAGTTACGAGAACCCTGCAAAATATCAAGCTAAGTTGCAGTTTTAATGCTCTGTACTAATGTCGACGCTTTAAGCTTATAGCTTTGAATTTCACTTATGAGCTCGTACATATTTAAATTTTGTTGCACTCAATAGGGAGACCTCATTGAGAAAACACACTACAGTCTTTTAAACGGAAGTCTATTTATCTATACTATCGGTGGTATACACAGACGAAGCCGACGGACAGCAAGCGGAACTAAAGCGGTCTGTTCAAGCAGAACAAAAAATCATTTTGTTTAGAAGAGAGCAGATGCTGTAGCTACAACAAAGAATGTTAACCTCCTCCAATTTTTGACGGTAACAAAAAAGGTGTAAAGCGTAGTAGTTAGGAAATGGCAAAGGGTTAGTAAAAAGGGCCTATGAAGGTCTATTTACTAGGCCTTAGCATCCACCAACTGCCTCTGCAGCCGATTTTTGTAAATCAGCAATGTTCAACAATTCTCAAAATGAATCATACATAGAGAAAGTAAGAATCGTCGCAGAACATTCTCAATTGCTCATAATATCAATGTATTTGAGACAAAAAAGCGTCAGAAACGCTGTACATCCAGAAATAAGCAACGCAATGTCCAATCATTAAAGCACTAAATGATGCGATGGTCTGTCTAAACCCATTCGATGTAGTCGATTCAAAGACACCTGAACCGTGTGGCATTTTTAAATTTGTTCCAAAACTTCTTGCTGTTATATTAATTATGTTACATTATTTATTATTTTTCCATATGTTCACCGATCGATGCCCAATACAATATTACAATTCAGAAAAAAGTTTCATGTGGAAGAGTTCAGCTCAGGCACATTACTTACCAACAATCCTACAATATGAACTATTTAAAAACGCTATTGTTAAAAGTAAGAACATGATGGGGGACTATTGTTCTAATATGCAAGGTGTCGTCATCTCACATAAAAAGTTCACATATAATTAAAAAATATAGCAATATTCATAAAACATGTTCATAGAAAAAGTCTTGAGTCTAGAATAAGAGGGAAGGCATGCAAAATCACTTTACTAATAAGCTAGACGATCATCGTGGCTGTAGCAAGTTGTCTTATCAAACTGGCTGCCGTGAAAAATCTCATCTGCCTATATAGGGCGAAATCGCTTACATTAACAAAGATAGGTAATGAAAAAGACGTGGAACTCTTAAGATAACTCTTTTTGATGAACACAAATCATTTGGTTTTATGACGATCATTATAGTTTTATCAAAGTGCAACTCACCCTTGGGTATGTATCACAAATAGATTGTAGATCTAAACTTGACTACTTGTTAATGTTGTATACAGTGTGAATAAACAGTAAAGAACATTGATGCTGGAACGTTATAGTTTCAGGCTGTGACGTCATCAAAAGATTTTTTAAAGGGCAACCTATACTTTGTGTGGCGGAATTGGATAGTATTTTGTTTTCTATTTACGGTCATGTAAAAACATCACAAGGCTCCTTAAGAAGTATCACATTTAACGTTCAAGCGTGCTGTTCGTTATTTCCGTTATTGGTGACAGCGTAATCCTCATTGGGTGAAGAAATTACATAAAGTAAGGGGGGGCAAGTGTTACCCATAAAAATAAAAGTTCAACAAATTTTGTCCTTTGGTGATATATCAGTTTAAAGAGTGCTTTTTATGATACAGTATATGCATTGTGGCAAACAGCTCATCAACGTCATAAAACAGTGTTTTTTCTTTGTTAAGTAGCAATGATCGCACTGGCCCCACTCGTTTGGGGAAGTACAGACAATGCATGTTTTTGCCGTTTAAATAGTTGAAATTAAATATGGGGCAAAAGTAATGATATTTAAAATACAATAGTCTTTGTGCATTTGCAGGCAAGTGGCTAACCACAATCGCACCCATCAGGTAGACGCTTTCTCTATAGATGGTGACAGCATTCTCTAAACTAAATAAAAAATAATAGCAAATTCTGCACTTGCCCCGCAAATACCTTTGCCCCACCTTACCTTATGCAATATCCAGAGAAGATCAACGTTTGGATAGGAATTGTTGAAAGTAGAATTATTGGACCTGCTTTTTTTTGATGATACATTAAATGTCGCTAAATTTTAGATTTCTTGAGGTTTGAACTTGTACCTACCTGCATTAGCCACATTGTTTCCAAATGTAGAAGACCCGGACGTACGGGACAGAACCCTACCCCATTACGGTACTGACGTACGACAATACCTAGATGCAATTTTGGAGAATAGGTGGATTGCTAGAAGAGAAGGAATCAAGTGGCCAGCCCATTTACTGGATTCGTATTCGGGAAACAATACAGGAAATACCAGCCGAAGTGATTCAGAATGCAGTACATGATTTTTCTATTAGAATTGCTTATTGCCAGGCGGTTAATGGTGAATAGTTTGAACATCTTTTACAATAAATTAAAGTTAAACATTGTTTTTGGTTGGTTTAACAAACTAATTTGTTTTTCTTTAAGATAACAGTATGAGCGTACAAAGCTGTCACGAACAGAGCACTTGAACGTTACACGTGATATTTCTTAAAACTTTTTTCAATGACGTTACAGCCTGAAATCTTTTTCTTCGTACAATCAATAATAAAAGTAGCAGCATCAATGTTCCTTACTTTTTACTCACACTGTATGCCTAAAATGTTTTAAAATTTTATGAAAACATTTTATGAAATGGACAATGTCATTCGTGGCAATAAAAAAATTTAAATCTTGGAAAAAATATTAAAACGCAACGAAATTACTGTATAACACATTCTGTGTTTTTAGTATTTTTTTCAAAGGTTTGTACGAAATCTTCAGTAAGATTGCTGATGAATATTAAACATATCCGTAGTTATAATTTTTTATTTTTGTTTCAGGAAAGCATGAACTCAAAAGGGCAAATGGCTCGTGAGGAAATGAATTTATTTAAAACATTCCGACCGCACTGTATAATATTAAATTACATAACAATTATAATGTCAAGGATTTTAAAAGACGTGTTTTAACACTGATACTGTTTAATTCATCAATTAGTTAAATGACATACAAGTAACGTAAATGCGGTCAAGCATTTCTAACATCATTAATCAATAATGTATACAATTTACTAGAATAAGTGAAGCGAAGTGAATGATGTGATTAATGCTGTTAGAGAAAACCACCTTAATATTTATATTTTTAAACTTGACATTATTTGCTGCTAAACTATTTTGGGATTTTTAGTAATTTTTAATGGGAATTTGTTTTTCATCAAATCAAGATAACAAAAATTTAATCTACAAGAAGTATTTTTTAAATAAAAAATTCAAATGCATTTTCAAAAAATTTAAAATATTTAATTAAAAAGCTTTAGTACAAAAAAATGAATAGGAAAAGAATTAAAACAAATTTGTAAGAATAATGAGTTTATAAGTTAAAAAAAGAGTTTTGAAGTCACATAAAAGCAGAAATTACAGCTTTCCTTGAAATGTTCATTTGATTATGTCATTATAACAGAAAATTGGGATCAAAAGAACTTTTGAATAAAAGAGAATTTCTTTTGTTTTTGTTTGAAATGAGAAAATTAATTTTTGTGGCAACTGCAATGTTGTTGTAAAAAGTTCTTTTTTCTTTGTTCGTTTGTCTGTGAACGAAAGAGTTGTAAAAGTGTAGAAGAATCTTGACTAATTTAATATCTTAGAGCATTTTAATTAGAACTACTTACAAGTTTTTACAACTTTAAAAGTTTAAAATTGTAAAATTTCATGACGCAAAAAAACAAGTGAAGTTGACATATAATCACATTCCTCGCCATCTCTCAATTATGAAAGGAATTTTCTCAAAATAGTAGTTAAAATCTTTTTAAATTCTAGAATTCCCTTTTAGAACAAAATATAGTAAAACCAATACCTAACAAAATTTATTTTCTTAATTTTTTTCCATATAAAGTATGTATATGAGGTCTATAATATGATATGATTAATTAAGGATTTTACGCATTGCCCATCTTCTCCAAAATTTGTGCAGAACCATTCAGATTTCTTATCTGCACCTAATTCATGATGAGTCCGTTCAGGTTTCTTTTTTTCTTCTTTAGAATTTGTCTGAATTATGCTAAAAATATTGTATTAGTCCAGGCTCATCACCCGACATCCCAAAAGAAATCATACAGTCGCAAACCTCTAGTCAAGACACAGTAGAACTGACCCAATGCGCTTGTCTGTTCACAAATCATCACATACTGCGTCACAACGGTCAAAACTAAAGATTTTCGCTAATCTTCTGGACAAAGTATATCAGTCCCCAGACAATCCATGATTCGATCTAAACCACTTCCAACGAGTAAACAACCCGATTCAAATTGATCCTCGAATACGCACCCTTGCCGAAGTCTCTTCTGACACCTTCTCTCAGAAGCTCTCGAGCTACTTACCATCTTCTTCCTTATCGCTGTGATTACTTCCGTCTTTATGGAAATTAATCTAAGTGGTTATGCTTCCCAAGTTAGACAGTAATCAGAAGAACCTTCAAAACGACCTACTAGCCGACAAACTGAGAATTCATGATCTCATCTACCATCCTTTATGTATGGATCGATTTCACCCCGGCACACGCAAGACATGCTTCTTCAGAAGCTCCTCAGTGCTAGAGTACTACACCAGCGCGTAATATTTTTCCTATCTTGAGCATCAACTAAATACAAGGTCATACAGCTCGTTAATTCAATCTCAAAATTGAAAACTATTTAAGCCAGTGCATTGGTTGCAGATTGGTCACCGCTCCGCTATCCGGGTCAGTTTGTAAGAACAACTCTCCCAGATATACAACCCGCGTGTTGGTATCCTCAAGCGTCTAACCTTTTTCCACTCTTGTTAACTATAGTCGCAATATACCACGTCCCTTGTACAGACCGGTTAATTTGGCTCAAGTTACCAATCTCATCGTACTTTGGGTACCATCACTCTGCCGCCGTCTCTATATGAACCAATCTCGAGCGATTGTAGCTCTAGATCCAGTGGCGGTGAATCAGATCCAATTTCAATAAGACCGTCTTCAGGTCTTATCACATTCGTGAAAATCCTTTCTTGGGTTCAAGAAACTAGTTATGTTGCGACATAGTCAACGTCTCATCCACATTTATTAATCCTTCATTTGTTCCATCACGAATTAAAGATTTATCTGCCACGAGGCCGGCGCATTCAGATTCATTAGGTCACTGTATAGAAAAAGAACAGTCGGACAGAACCGGGAGGCACCCTCAGCATTCTAAAAATCTTACGGGCCCAGGAAAAATTCGACCATCCTCTCAGAATTCTTTTGGTTCATGCTTCCAAACTGCCTCTGAAGTCAGAGAATATCCTCGATAACACCCGTGTGGCATAAAATAACAGACAAACAGACATCCCCGTCAGACTCTGGCCAACAGCTCTATTCAACTATCCCTTTTTACACAATGCCAAAAAGAACCTATCTCCCGAGCTCTGTGCCTGGTGTAATTCATTAGGTCTCCTATCCCGCAGGCCGGTTCCGGGAGTACGTTGATCGGTGCTGATTCAATCCTGCATCACCGTCAGGGAGCCAGATTTTGGCACAAAATCAGTGTTCTAACGGGTCAGAAAGCTTCCAAAAAATACCAACATCACCTAAAACGACCGTATAATCGTGAGCCTCAGAACAAAGCAAGTCTTCGGCTCGACCCGGACACTGCCTTCTCGCATTCACGTTCACCCTCCGGAACCTACGATTTCCTGCCAGAGGAGAAAAAAGTCAAGACTATAGCATCTGACAAGAATTCTCTTAAATCCCTCCTTGATATTCAACTGTTGTCTGCGTTGCGCTTGGAAGGAAGCAACGTCATTATGACGCATAAACCTGATAAACCAGCCCCATCGTCCTTCTTAATGTCACAGATACAGTTTTTGAGATAACGTTAACAAGTACACTTCGAGAATTCCTAGACATCCAGAACCTTCTTCCAGACCACCAGACCAGATACCGTCCTGGTAGATTTACTATCCGCCCCAAAACCCTATTCCTCGTCTCCACACTGATGTCACAGTAGCGTTTAACTTTCTATGCTGCATAACGACCATGTTTTAGGACATCTAGCAAGCTTTTGACTAGATCTGACACGAGGGGTTTCTTTTATAAGCTTCGAATCGCCGAGATGACCGCTCTCTTTGTCCAACTAATCAGCAACTATTTTTCCAGAGTGTAATGCCACATCTTCCGTCTTGAGGGCCTCGTCGACCGCCTGTTACAATTCGCGGACGACATCGTAACGTCTCAAAGTCCCGTCAAGGAGTCGAATATCCTGACGTTCAAACTTGCACGACTGTAAACTTTGTTTCGAACGTGGAGAATCAGATCAAACCCGTGAAAAACGGATTTCATACTATTCCGTCACTGCTACACTGCAATAGCCAGATTCGATCTCGTCGATAACCGCCTGTAATTACAGCTCGTGCTTACAATTTTTGCCAATAATGAAATACCGCCGGCATCACTTTAATACCCACGCTGAAGTGGAGCGATCGGTTGAAGCAGCAGCAGCGGAGCAAGCTTGCTGTCATATGAGATCGCGACTTCAACAGAAGGAAAGGACTATCTGTAAGAAGATCTTCAGAGTGGAATGTTTCCAGTTTTCCGAGAAAAAGTATTTGATTGAGCTGGGATTCGAGCGACGTGGTTTGATTTCCGTGCCAATTGTTTTCACTAAGGTTTTACCGTGGTTTTCCTTAATGATAAAGGCATGTCATAGTACGGACCCAGCAAGCAACACAACACATACAAACAACATCACAATACTGCCAACACAATACAATTAATTCCTTCACCATACCAATGAGAAAACCATCGCTTATATCGCTTACTGCCACATAAGACAACGCTGACGCCACGACAAAACTTAGAGCGAGCACGACCTGCATGGAACTTGTATTTGCTTGTTATCTTGTAGACATGGTTCTTCAGGTCAAAACACTTAAGAAGCAAGCTGATACCAATCACGACATCAGCTGAATATACAGAAGCACTCGTGGTAAGAAATTTTGCTCCTGAAGACCGATACGGCAAAGGAGTAAGCTTGCCGTTTCCTCGATTTCTCCTCCCGGACCGACGTCAATAATTTCGAAACTAAGTATTTCACTTCAAGGCTACCTAAGACGCGGTTACTGCTGCTTTAGAAATAACCAAGACCGTACCTTTTTTACCTTGGTCATGTTGTCAGCCAAAAGGTATCTAACTTGCAACTCTGCTTAATCCCACTTCAAGTTGCAATAAAAGAAGAACTTTGGACTGACTCTGTAGTTAAATTAACAGTAGTTATTAATGACCATCATAGTAATGCAATTCTACTTCTTCTCATCTTTAAAGATGACTCTTTTTTACTTTCTGTCCTAGTAATGTCGTCCAAGAGTGCAATTCGAGCAATCTTGTGATTCTGAGCGAAAGCAACCTTTCAAGCTTCTTGTGCCATTCCAACATTAGGAAGTTTTGCTATGGATTAGGCTTATTTGGCAAACTTTTGCTAGATCGCGGATAATCTGAATGTTTGAATAAAAATAAAATTTTTGGCAATATTCAGGTTCTTATAGCAATACTGAAGAAGTCATGCTTTTGTTTGCCTTGTAGAAGTTAGAGCCAATATTTTGACCTACTTTCTTGTTAAGCGATAAAATGTTTTGGTTTGGTCGTGAGAATAATGTAATCAAAATCTTATGATAATTATGAAGTTCGTCTTGGAAATCTACCTTAGGCTTATCCAAGTCAGTCAGAGAAATAACAATTATACTTTCACTTGGTAATACAAAATGGCCGAAAAGAAAATAAAATCCAAACCAGCAATTATGAGCTTTAAATCATATTTAACAGACACTTTTGTCAGGAAACATCTGAAATCATCAAAACAAAATGAAAAAATTTATCTTTCGTATTGTGTAAGTTTTTACAAACAAAGAATAATTAAGAAAAGGTCTGTTGGTTGTGATTCTTAGCAAGATACAGACAATACAAGAACGGTAGTTGACCCTGGACAAGAAAATTGCAGTGGTCCATATAGCATCCTTTAATTCACAACTATAACGCAGTCTAGATTTATTTAAGATGCGTTTAAAATTATTTGACTCAAAATATTATTTTTTCTTCTATTCAAATTGAACAAACATAAACAATGTTGCCAAACTTTTCAAACTTTTAACAGTCATACATACATCGCAATCATCATTTAAATCTCAACTTCAGTTCTACTTTTGTGTTATAATTTTAAGTATACAAAACTTGATAAAACAAATAAAGTTTGTGTGGAAATGCCGGAATTGTACGCTACGCCTGTTATACGATAAAACAAACGCTAGTATACCATTTAAAATGTTAATTTTTCCAAGTCGATTTTCCGTTGCTTCTAACTCACTTATCTGCAATAATAACACCGATAACTTAAATAAGAAACATCACAAGCGTGAAAACCTCCATTGTGATAAGGATAATAAATGTGTGACAGAACGCTAAATAATTTTTTATTTCAAATTAGATTTTATTTGAAAATTATCTCATTTCCAACAGAAGAAAACCAACCAAACAAAAAAGTAAATCAAAAAGCGCGACATGTTTCAACAGGTTGGTTTTAACCTTTCATATATAATAAAAAAAAAGAGGAATGCTAACATAAAAGGCAAATTTTATATAGCAAATATGAAAAGTAAAATTTCCTACCTTTTTTGTTCGCTCACATTCATACGATTCTTGTATGACAACGATCCACTGACTAGCTTTGAAGCACATACACGTGGCGAAAGGAAACATCACAGCACACTTTAGAAGATGGACAGTTCTACGTACGTTTAAAACAAATCACGAACAACAAAAACACTCGTTTACCGCAAATGTTCCAAACAAGCTTAATGTTTGATCCTCAAACAACACACATTGAGAGACAACATACACACTCTCACACACCAAACTCTTAAATTTTCTATTCACCGTTGTCACGTTGCTTGTGGTGGTTACGAGGCGCCAGCACAATCCTGCCGTGTGCCCCACTACTGGCAGTTACGGAAGCGGCAGGACGAACAAATCGATAACGGACTTTATATTAACGTTGCTTTCAGGATTAAGGAAGTTTAGGTTATCTCCTCCTGACCGCTTTATTGCGCTTAGGAAAGGTTTTTTAAATTGCAAATCGTTTACCTTTAAATTTAACAAATGCACTGTTTAATTAAAAACGTTTCGACCTTTCTCTCTCTTTTTTCATTAAACAAACGCAAACAAAAAAAAACAAAAATTCCGCTCCTTTTGTTTAACAAACAGTAACGTAGGTATAATCGATTTTGTTGTCTAACAATAATTCATACTCAAAATATGCTAAACATATGCTCGCCCCACTAATTTTCTTTGTTTTCATTGTGTAATACATTTTCGAATTTTCAGCTTTTATTAGGGGAAAATCAAGATAATTTAGTTACCATCCAGACGCCAGTGTGAGGGGTCATTGTCCTATGAAAAATACGCAGGAAGCGACGAATATCAGAAATCGCTTCTTGGTTACTATTCAGGAATACAAAAGTTTCTCAAATAATTTAAAGAACTTTCCTTTTGTTCGAGTTATATTTATTTGAGCATATGCAAAGCTTGTTTCTTTCTTTTTGTGATGCACGATAAAATATTTCTTAGGGAGAAAAGTCGATAAGAAAACAATTTTACATTTTTAGTTCACTTTAATCAATTTTTATAATGCAGATAAGCATAACATCGATTGTTTTTGATGTAGACGAACTGACCTATTATTTATAACCTACAGGATGTTCAGAAATAATGGTTTTTAATTTTGTAACGTAAAACTAGTCTAATTGGCAAATTGTCAATGCCAATTGAAGGACAATAATATCGTAAGGTTTGTGCCTACAGTTATTTGAAGTTAGTGCACAATAATAAAAAAGTAAAATTTGCTACATTAGATTTGTTAGGTATTTTAAAACGTGCACAAATAAATATTAACGTATTGTGGTGATAATTTAACAAAAAATATGCCCCAGAAAACTATTAAGTACCCTACTATCTAACTAGAACCAAACATCACTTAGAACGAAACTTCTTCTCTTCTTCTTCTCAGCCTGTGTTCATCCACTCCTGGATGTAGGCCTCTTCCAATTCTTTCCATCAGCTAGCTGTGTTTTTTGCCGGATCTCTTCATTTGGGACTTTATCTCTTAAGCTAATCCCCAATTATAGTCCTCTCCATTGCTCGCTGTGCAACTTGAAGTTTGTTTATGGACTACGTGTTAGGGCCATCGTTTCAACACCGTATGTAAGAACTGGCAGTATACATGACTCATACCTTGTGATCTGAAGATAAACGCGAGCGTACCAAATGCTGCCCAATTATGGCTTACTCTTCGGGAAATTTCTGCTGCTTGGTTTTCTTTTCCCAGTTGGATTTTGTGTCCGAGATATACTCGGATATTTTGTCTAATGGCAGATTATCGATGGTAATATTTATTTGCTCTGGGCTTATCTTCGTTTTTCTCATGTTCATTTCCAGTCCAGTCGATGCTTAATGCAGCTGTTCTAACATAGTCGTAAATTCATTTATTGAAGTACTGATAAGAACAATATCGTCAGCAAATCGTAAATGATTTAGTCGTGTTCCTTCCATATCTATCCCCTTATTTTTCCAGTTCAGGGCCTTAAAAACATCCTCCAGTGCCAGCGTGAATAGTTTTGGTGAAATCGTGCCTCCTTGGCGTACTTCTCTTTTGATTGGAATTTTCTGGGTCTTCATGTCTTCATCTATTAGTATCTAGATATAGGCATTGTCATTGATGTATTTAATAAGAGTCGAGTATCTGGTGTCTATCCTGGCGCTATCTAGCGCTCTTAAAATTGCATACATTTTGACGGAGTCAGAGGCTTTTTGGTAGTCGACAAAAGCCAAGTGCAAGAGCACATTATATTCCGTTGCTTTCTCGATAAGACAGCGTAATGTCTGCAAGTGGTCTATTCCTTTTCGAAACCCAGCTTGTTCCGGAGGTTGATGTAGGTCCATTTTATGTGTCAATCTGTTGGTTATTATCCTTGTGAGTATCTTATATAAGTGGGATAGCAAACTAATTGGGCGATAATTTTCTATATTGTCTTTGTCGCTTTTTTTCCATAAAATGACAACCTCCGCATTTTTTCACACTTTTGGTATTTTACCAGACAAAAGGCATTTGTTCAGTAATATCCTTACACTCTCTCTTAACTTGTCTCCTCCAGTTTTTAACATTTCTGCATTAATGCGATCCTCGCCAGGGCTTCTATTCGTTTTCATATGTTTGATAGCTGTCGTTAGTTCGTAGTTGTCTATTTGAGGGATTTCCTCTGAGCCTACATTTTGAACTTTATGTCGGGTGTAAT
>VTPC01091212.1:15001-28588 GCA_011009095.1 Ignelater luminosus
AAATACTGGACTAACATACCATGCACATGGTTGGAGAAGTGACCAAAGACGCATTAGACAAAGTCAAAAAACAAATTTCTAGTCTAGGGTAACGCCCTGTCGTTTTATCGTTAAATGTTTACTTCGGGACGAAGTACCCAACTCCCAGACATTTCAAATTTCGATTCGAACCATTTTCACTGAGTGAACAACATGATCTGACTCGATCCTGGAGTAAGCAACCTTGACCAGTTTCCTCCGAACCATCTCCGACTTGCTGCTCCAGAAATTATTCGTTCTATCCTGGGGGAAAAAACGGCGACAGCCACAACTTTGAATTCTGACAAGAATAGCTCTCGGGTTAACTACTACTACTTCTTCCTATCGCGGCGAACAAAGATTCTAAACAAAGATTTTTCTCCTATCTCCCCATTGTTTTTCTAAGTTTAAAGCAAGGTACCTTGGACAATACTAGCCGATAGACTAATAGAATTAACAACCACCTCCCCATCTTCTTCATCTCAGTACAAATTTTTCTTTAGAATGTCCACCAAGAATCCCTTTTGGGCTGTGATCTCAAATGCACGCTAATAAAACCCAAATTTTGGTAAATGCATGTTCATCACGTTCTTCGACATATAACTAACTTTAAACAAAATTTGGCACGAAAGGCTCTATTTTCTCTATTATTCGTTTTCTATTCTATCCATATTAACAGATCCTGGTCACGATTTCACGTTTTGGGCTTCTCAGCCGCCGACTCCAAGACTCTTCATCATTGATTATAGATTTATCTACTATAGGGTTGCCGCGTCCAAATTGATAAAGTTCCTGTACAGAAAGAAAAGAATAGTGTCAGAAGTTGCATTATACATTATAAAAACACCTGAAGGACTATTGCCTTGAAAACCCAAGAAAAAGTACACAAACCTAGAAAACATTCTCGATAACATCCTTGGTACGATAAGGTATAACTTTGTCAGAATCCAATTAACAATACAGTTCAGTTGTCTATAACCTATTACCTTTTTTGCTTTTGCTTGCAATGCTCTAGTTTATTAAAATTAGTTTTATAGTTGCAGCAGAAACTTCCTTGTTGTTGCAAAGTTTTGCAGCCTGCTAATATAGTTGATTTTATTCGATTTCTTGGTGTTTTATTTTTATCTAGAGAAAGTATCTGTAATAGAAGTATCATGAAACAAAGAAATAAATTTTCAAACCAATATTTCAGAGAGTTTGATCAGTCCTAAATGACCTATCGGCCCGGAAAGTCTAGATAACCCAAAAAGTCAACTGATCCAAAAAACCAATAATAATTAAGACTCTGTGGAACATGCCGTTTTGTTCTTTCGGTATAAAAATCTGTAAATCATCTATTTTTACCTTAATGAAGCACAGTTGGAGAATTTGTGGTTGGGGTGGTGAACGCTGCTGCACGCGGTCGGGGATGGAAAGGATGGGTGATTGGAAACTTTTTGCTCAAAACATGTCTGACCTAGTTAGGGAGAAAGTGTGGAGGTACGGAGAGTCGACTCTTTCGTTGGTCCGGTCTTCAGCTCTCCGTCGGCTTCACCGTCGCTGCAGGTGTAAGGGCACCCGTCTACTTGGCCCTCGGCATGTTGTTGGCCTCCTAGGTCTTGCTGGTACCTGAAACAGAAAGCAGAGTTATGGTGGGAAGGGAGAAGTGTGGAAGGTTGTGAAGTTAGGAGGTTTAGTAAAAGAGTGCCCCGTCGATCACCTTTGAATATTATACAGGTCTTGCTTGTAATAGGGCCGTTATCAATAGGCTGTAACTTGCTTTTGTACAATACAGTATTAGACAGTTTGTCTAACTAAATTTAGTTTTGCAAAACTATAGATTAGTGTAAGTTTGCCATACCAATATATAGTTGCTTTTGGGCATTTTTCTGCACGCCGCCACCGTGATGTCTTACGCTAGAAGAAAATATCCACAGTTGCGAAAGTCAGTACAAGAGCATAAGCTAGAAAAAAGATTTTTATATTATGCAAGAATAAGGAAAGCCAAAAGCTTGACAGGCGTCTCAAATTGGTGACTTGTAAGACCCTGTTGGTAACTATTCGTTGTCAGGAAGTGTCTAACTCCAGCTGATGTGATTTCCCCTAGATCTGCCCGCTTGGTGCACTACTATCAAAGCGTACTCAAACCGGGCAACCCCATACATGTTCACTGCAAAGCATTCAGGTCCTGAAAAATATTGTCCCAGAGATAGGGAACGCCGGAATTATTTTATTGTCTTAAACGTTTTCCCTTGAACGTGAAGAATGATTGTGTTGCAGCTATAGCTTTGGTCTCCCCTAGGCGCTCCTCAATGCAATAAGCTGGTGTGTAGTAATTGTTCCAGGCCAAGGCTTGCTAGTTGGGGATAGAACAGCACGCATAAAGCAAGTGTATCGGTGTCTGGGCAAAGGATTAGGACACTGTATCCTTCATGTGAGTAATTATGCTAAAAAGAAAATTATAAGAGTTTCAGATTACATTTGCATTGATGTCACCCAACTAGGCACAAGTAAAAATCGAAATAATTATACCTGAACGCAAGTCAGTCAGTCAAGTGTTATTTACATGTGAAGAACCGTGCTTTTCAATTACAAACCAACAATAAACTCACATAAAAACCTAAAATTAATAATTGAATAATACTAAACAGTTACACAAAAAAAATACACGAATTAAAAATAATAACAATAATCAATGTACGGTAATTCCAAATAAACAAAACAACGTACTACACCCACAGAGATACGGTACGACCTTTAGAGAGTCGCATTAGCCTTGACCACACAAAGCCAAAAATTACAATATGACGTCCCTCTGTCTATCTGGTTTCGCATGTCCGAATTGTGCGGAAATGACTTCTGTAACCGCCATCTTGAAAGGTAAATACCTCATCCTAAAATCAAAATTTTAGGCACTTTGAGCCAAATTTTTCCAAAGGTCCTAAACAACAACTGTACAAAGCGATTAGCTTCAAACATAATTAGTTTAATAAAGAAATTTTATTTTAATTCAAGTCCGACTCTATTACTGAACCCAAAGATTTGATCTATGGCTATAAGTTTAGTTTATCTAAACTGTATCGTGTAGAATTTTCTTGTTAGTTATTTATTGATTGAATTATTGATTATGAACAATTTCTTGTTTAATATGTAAAATTAGACAGTACATCTTGCAAGCGAAAAGATTAAAGACAGAACAAGCTGTGTTTTATTTACTTATTAGAAAGAGTCGTAGCATTTTCTTATTGCAAGTTTATTTTTGCCAAGAATGTTTTGAAAAACACGATTAAATGACAAAACACTTAGGAATTTAAAGTAGTACCTTGAAATAACATACATTCGATTTACGCAGTCTGTGAACAAGAAACTGTTAATTTTCAAAATTTCTACGTTACCTAATCTTTCCTCATATTGATAATCCAAAGTTTCAATATGTAAAGTTAGAAAAGCGAAACTTAACCAACTTAACTAAATTTCTGTTGTATAGCTTGTTTGGTAAACGGAGTCATCTGAAGTCATCTGTATCGTGAATGTACTACCCTAATTTGCTCCTAATCACGTGTCACTACTATTCTGTCGGTTAACATTCTAGTCACCCGTTTATAATCCTAGTTTTAGAGACAAATGCATTTCCCTGTTTTAGTAAACAGATGGGTTTGCTATTTTCTAACTGATTAATCGTGTCGTTAAATTCTCATTAAATCTAATTGTAAGTAAGTCTTTGCTCTGATAATATAGTTGAGTTGTACTTTTGTTTACGTTTATTTTTAGCTATTATAAGTAAGATTAACTTGTTTCTTACATGTTGCTTGCTCATTGAATATTTATTAACAAACAATAAAGATTTCACGTTCTAGTTATAAATACAATTTATTATGAATATGCGGAATTCTTATCATGTTGGCGTTGATATGAAATAACAGTTAATAAACGCGACGCTTACACGTATGCTACAAGCTACACCGTGATCATTGCGTTTTCCGCTTCTTCGCGTACGTTTTGGCATTTACTCCCTCTGATTAAACATAGCGACACGAAAGAAAAACTCAGATTACCTTGAATACAATGATTCTCAAAGAGGAGGTTATGTTTAGATTATTTTAAAACAAATAACAAATCTTGAAGATCGCAAACGTTCATTGACCTGCATTTGAGATCTTTTTGTCACAAAACATTAAATTTATCTTAAATAAGAATTAAATAGAATCTTCAATGTTCAGCATTATTTAAATTTCAAACATTGTACTCTAGGTTACACAATGTTTTGAAGTCTGATAGCTAATCGTTTCTAGTGTTTAGAAATGCAAGTAGAAATTATTTATTATTTCGGTAAAACTATTTATTCCAGCCAGTATTGGATTAAGTATTTTTTTTTTAAATTTGATTAACACGCAGGCTTGAGCTCTTTGATTTCCTATCCAAGTTCCCAGCTAGTTGCTGATTTTTTTTATAGCCATTATTTCTTCAGACAAGAGACACACTATGCATAGACTTTTAAAATTTGTCTGGCGCGTTTTAAATGTGGAACTTCCAACAAAACTTGAACAGAGCTTTAGTTTTGAATTTTGGCGTCCAGCTTGTCTTTCTGTTTAGCATACCAAAATATGAGTCCAAAATTGGTCATATAACTCACTTGAACAAACTTTGAAGTTTTCGTGCAAATAAGTTTGACAAAAAACTTTTTTGTGGCTGTAGTAACAATGATCCGAGTTTGTAGTTGGTTTGATTCTTCTGGCTGGTTTTATTTGTTTTAATCACAATTTTGGCTTGGATTTTGAACAATTATGCTCGACTTTTGTTCTTCATATTGTTTGTATCTATACTTGTTATCTTGAGATTGTGAGATTTTTAATCTGTAGCAGTCTAAGACCAGATTTTATGATCTTTACCCTCATACACTGTTTAGTGTTAGAGAAGACAAAAGACAAAGGACTATAGCAAATCTATTTGTCGACTATACTGCCCTGCACAACAGAAAGGCCTAACTCAATAAATAAACGAAACTCGGTTTATTGTATCGTTGGACTCTTTGCACTATAATCTATTTGTATACCAAGCAAGAAAGCCATAATGTTAAAAGCAAGTGATATACCCCAATTTTTAAATACAAATGTAAAGAAAGACAAACACATTTCACTTAACATCTCAAACCTATAATTTTCAGAGTTAGGGCCTGTTTGCTTTGTAGAGCAGTATAGTTAATTAATTGAATACCCCTGGGTACTCCTGCTTCAAACGAACTATTAAATGTTATGTAAAGTAATCCTCTGCATTATTTCATTAACATTCATAGTCAGTACCAGAGTTTGTTTGATACCAAAACTTCACATATTGATCTATCGACACTTAATTGGTTTTCCTTGTCCACACGTCAAGCAAAGCAGAAAATTACAAAGTCCTAAATTTAAAAAAAAAGTTTCAGCAAGGATGTTCGTTCTACATACTTTGAAAGTCGATAAAAAATTATTGCAAGAATAATTTCCCAAACTCTGCAAACAGATCGTTCAGATTCACTCAACAGTAAAACATCAATCCTGATTTCATTCAGAGTTGTACAGTTCTAGCTTTGGAGTAGAGATAAACATGCAAGCGAGGTATAAAACTGCCTTTTTTTTATCTTTTTCGCCAAGAAAATTGAATTTCGACGTTCGATCCCTCTGCGATTTCTCTTAGACCCAATTTTAAAGGAAGTAAAAAAAAATAAAATCTAAGTACTTCAACCATTAAGAAAAGATTTCAAAGAAAATTTATATTATAATTTCGTTTTCGAAATTAAGTCATATTTACAGTAAAAACATTTTCATTCTCCCCACTCATTTCTTCTGCTTCTTGTCTACCACGCCCTTATTTTGGTTTCATTTGTAAAAAATGATTAGTACCAGTAGTCAAAGAAGCATTTGAAGCAAAACTGTAGAATGTCTAAAACCACGGTATTTAAAGGAACTTTGAACTTTTGGATATGTCCAAGGAAAAGGACGAGTAGGGCAAGGTGTACCGGTCCGGGAAATTATGAGTAACCGACCCGTCATCAATTGTGCAAAAGACTCGAGCAATGGAATTTAAAAATAGCTCATAGCTCATCTAAAACTTTTTATTGAGTTCAGTTTCAGGTAATTAGTTAAGCAATTGGAAACGAACAAATGTATGACAACCTCAACACACAACAGCATATCTTTTTACGGTTTAATTTCAAAAAACAAATACATAATAAACTGCAAAACAATAGCAATAATAAAAATAAACTCTGATAAAGATTAGAAATTGTAATGACTCTGATCTGTTACCCAATAGCCGACTGTCTTTATATTTTAAAAAAGGGAGAAAGATCTTCCACAAGTTTCCCAGATTATATTTTAAAATTTTGGCAACTTTTACAAAGCTCTGGCTTTTCTTCGTCTTTGATCATATCATCGGCTGTTTTCTCGTAGTCGTCAAAATCTGAGCGGGATCAAAATTAAAATCATTTTTGTATAAATCTTCAATTGTTAATCTTATTTTATACCAGTTTGCAGCAAAACATATAAGTTTCTCTTCAAGCTTTGCAGGAGTTGCATGGTATTATATTTCAACAACTGTAGTACAGTCTTTAGGAAATTTTTTGTTTAATTTTCTTAAAGCATTTTGAGCCGAGTACAGAATAGTCCCTGTACAATCCATAATTTTAGAAAATTGTCTGCCCATGGCTTCTACTGCGACATTCAGTGGGACATTATATACTGCTATTCTCGACTTATGTTGTTATGTTTACTAACCTACGACGAACTTAAAAAAAATCTCTTCAACTTCTCTATCAATTTGTTTTTGCAGATTTACCTCACTATTACACCATAGTATAAATCTCCTTGTTGCATTTTGGATGCAAGTCATACCGTACCATTACTGAGCGTAATTACTGGAGAGCAGATTCCATCATGCATTACATCCAAGCAGACCTAGGTAAAATAAAATATGCACTTATCTCAATTCTATCGGTCCTTCGGGCATTTGCCCAAATGCCCAGCCATCTCATCCGTCCTTGTCCAAGAAGTTTATTTAAGTAACAGTTTACAACGACAAATTGGATATGTTATAGGTACAGGAACTTTCTTCTCCAAGGCTGCAATATCAAATCGTTCTAATACTTGGCATTCGTAAATGAATTCTTATTATTGTAAAGTTTTAATAAAACGTTTATTAATTTTTAATATTTATTTTTACTAAATTTATATCACTGATTACACATTTATTTCTGTTCGTTACTACGTTGATCCAAGCAAACCCTAGCTTATTCACTGCGTAACTGCTCTCTCCATTCCCGCTTGCCCATATCTTTCCCTTGTTTCTCTCGATAAACCTAGAAGTTTCGCGCCTTTTCTCGCATATTCGACGGTCGTAACGCCTAGAAAATTCGAGTCTTCTCTGGTTTATTCGATGCCCTTATTAGTGGCGCGTTACATTATCATAAGCCGTCCTCGCAATACCAATACCATCTATTTGTTTCTTTATTTTAAACAGAACGTTCTGCATATTTTTACACTGATGGGACTTGCAACCAATTTGGAGCAGGTTTAAACGGCTATTAGATTTTTTATTTTAATTTTCACTGATCTGTCTAGCAGATTGAGACCTAAATAACAATGTTGTCCTGTCTCCCTGTCCAACATTTATAAATTGTGCAACAAATCCATTTTTAAAAGCTTTATTCCGTAGTGCCGTACATTCAGAAGAAATAAATATTTAAAGCTTCCGAAGATTTTTCTTCGTTGAGATAAACAAAATTAGAATTCCATTTATTATTATGCGCCGGCATAGCCAAGGTTGTGTGAACTCGTAGTGGTAAGGTTTACGATAGCAAAGCATATTTATAAAAGTTACAAGAAAATGTTTGTTGGAAAATCAGTGTCATTCTGTAATTTAGGATTATGGAGACCCGTGAGGAAAGTGAATACTTGAGTTGATCGTAGGAGAGTCAAGTAAAGTGACTTAAAACAAGGGAAGCTTGAAGGTAGTAGCCAACTACTTTTTTCGGCCGATGTAAAATCTACAATTAAATTTGTCAAAAATTATGTAATTTATTTAGAGTTCAAAAATTGGTAACTTAATTTTTCTTTCTTTCTTTTGTAAAAAGATCTTTGCGGTCAGTCCAGTATGGACGTCATCAACATAACTTTAATAATTTTGAGTTTCCTCTTTCATTGTCGGAACAAGTAGGTACCTTGTAGAATCATCTGTTGTAGTGACGTGATGTAGGCGATTGCAGCCATGGATTTTCTAACGCATTTCTACTGTTGCAAAAGCCTTTAATATTACGCATATGATAGATGACGGTGCGTCCACTATTCCTGACTTTTTTCCCTGAAGTATCGTTATTTTGTACTCTAAGTCTTATAATAGGTAATTGCTATATCTTGTAGTGCGTAGTTAGGGCGTTGAGATACTTTGCTTTCTCAAGTGTTTTTTTCCTTGCCTGACACTTTTTAGCTACCCTTATCAAATAGTTTCTTTCATTCAGTATGTAGATGAGTTAGTGAATCTGCTTGGCTAAACTGTTTCTAACTTTTCTTTTTTACTTGCTTTAACGCTACTTTGTATTCTATACCCATTTTCTTCATTTAATTGTCCTTCGGTGTCTTGCCGAGCTTCACGAATGAGACTGTACTTCCAACTTCTACACCATAATAAAAAGGCAAAACTTCTTACAGTTTTATGTAGTTCAAAATCTCACATTAAAGAAATTTTTCCATTTGTAAAGAACGCTTCAGCACTCCTTGCGTTTACTTACAAATGGAGTAGGTTACTTTTGCAGTGAAGAAAAGTATCTTGTTCATCGTCCGATTTTGTAATTTCGTAACGGCTAGTCTTCCATCAAGATACCAAAAAGGCATGTCAGCCTTTGTGTTTTAGGCTTAAGATGCATAAACCTTTTTTTTTCAATTTTCGGGTCTACAGTACTATAATCCAAGGAAAAATCAGGTGTTGGGAAATACGTTCGTTAGGTTTATGTTGGTGATCAGAATTAATTTAGCTGCAGTTTTTAGTGTTTTACTGTTACTGACCTCAACATATGAGCACTAGGCGTTTTGCAGCAACCATAGTCGCTATCAACCTTAGACAGAATTAATGAAAAACTTAATCTTGTATTAAATTATTATTAATAGGTTTTAAACGAACAGTCAGAGAACAAACGAAACCAAAGATTTTCACGGCCGAGTCGTTAATAAATCGACGTCTTTCGGGATTTGACAGTGTCATGGTTGAATTATAATATACATTCAACATTTCGCTCACTTTTATAAGGAGGGATAAAGGCAAAACCCTTTTTTTCTTCTTCGTTAATTTCTTGTTACTTCAACAGTTCAACCAATCTCTTATCCAACCCAAGGCAGCCGACTGATAAGGGTGGGAAAATTTTTCTTAATAGTTAAAAGGATTTACTGCCTGCTAACTGTCAAGATTACATAACAAAATCATCTTTTTATTTACGGATAAATTACAAAATAGTATTTAATGTAAATAAAAGAAATGAAAGGAAAAACAACAGAAGATTTATTATGGTAGCTTTTATTAACACAAAAGAACAATTCATTGTTAGCTAATTATAATAATGTGCATGAGATAAAGATGATAAAAGCTTACATTTTTGTACTTACATTACTTAAAATAACATTTTAAATTATTATTGAAATCTATATTTGCAAATGCAGTCATTTGAACATTTATAAGAAAACTTTTTACTGGCAGTGTATACAGGGTGTCCCAACGATCCGTACTCGGGCGAATAGTGTCGTTATGTTGTTGATATTCCTACAAAACCGACCGTTGGGACACCCTGTATATATTTGATTTAAACATTTTTATTTTGTCCTTTAACCTTGCATAATGAAATTTTATGACGGCAATAAAATGCAACTTATTGTTTGAACTTCTCTATAATCTTAATTTATTCAATGAAAACAACCTAACATGATTGAATATGCATGTAGCAATGTTAAAAGAGTATACAAAAAACACAAACTGTGATTACGCAATTGTTATCCAGTTAACTTGTTGAAGTGATTTATGAGCATTATTGCCTTCTTAGTATTTATTATTTATCAATTAAACATACGAGTTCATTCACTCCTTTTGATTTCGTCAACTTATACTTTTCTAATGCGTAATTAGCAAGATTTAGAAATTATTAGTAACTAAGGAGTATGTATACTAGCTACAGCTGGATTTTGCCATGAAATCAGACTATCAGGAGTCAACTCAATTATTCCTTAAAAGCGTTTTTGTTTTTCACGAATTTCAATGTAGGTCAATGGGAGTCTGCTCCCCTTCGAGTTTTATTTGCGTTACATTAATGCTTCGTGCAATTAATTAAAGTTTATTATTTCTCTTTAAGCCAAAATGTTTATCTATTTAAAACGATTTAGCTTTTTAATGGTATATTGTTTTTGTTTATATTATAATTTGGAAATAGGATTATGTTTATGTTATTTAAGGTCTGTCTAAAATATTAAATGTTAAACAAAAAAACTCAAGTAACCCTTGTTGGAAATCTATCGTATTCATTTAATTTTCATTTTGAACACTGTCATGTAATAACTAGATTTTTAGGCTGTTATACTTACTCGAATTAACAGGTCATGTTATTGGGCATGAGTTGGGGTAGAGCGATAAATTTAAAAATTTATTGTAACGGCCATTGCAATGTTTTAACTCTAATTAGTTGTTACTGTTAATGTTTTCATTAAAATTGCACATTTCGCACACACTAACAATTGAACAAATGCTGAGTTCGTGGAATTTCATATCAAACTTAAAAGTATGTGATTGTCTCTTGGCAATTGCTCGGCACATGGGCAATATATCTATATATTCTTATAACACCTTTTTTTGTTGTTCTTTTTTGGACTAGTAATAATAAATGGTAGAATATTAGGTGTACACGGTTCTGAAGCAGGTATAGGTTTTGGCAATAGAAAAACAATATTTGTTTTTGCTACCACAGCCTTGTCATGTTCTTTATTTTTTTTTAGCATTCACAATCTGGCTTACATAGAGAATTTCGTTAGAAATCGTACTAAAACAAATTTGCTTTTTGATATTGAAATATTTACATCTAGGTATAAGCCTCTTTGTTTTTCTTGGTTTTGATTTTGGAAGATGTCTTACCATTAGTTCTATCTCTGTTGAGACATTGCCCGTAAAATCCTTTTGTGATATTAATATGGGTAATGCGTTTGAAAATGCTGATCAGATATATTCCGCGAGACTACACAAAATTAAAGGAAGTTCGGGTTTTTAGCATTCGTTTATTATGTTCTCTATTGAGATAACATTTGAATAAACCAAAAACGGCTGCATCTTATTATTAGAACGAAGGGGTAAGCTGACAATAGATCTCTGCCTCTCTATCTCTGTTAATGATCTTTAATATGTGACACTTTGTGTTATCATTCAAAATTTCTTGGAAATCTGTCAAAGAGAGAAGTAAAATAGTAGAAATAAGTAGCATATCAACGCGGGTTTTGATCCACCAAAAGTGAGAATGGTTTGGATATGGTGATGTGAGCTGGTGCTAGATAGAGCTGATTGGCTGCGGCTGGGGACAAAGTTTGAAGTGGTTATTGATATGTGCAGTACAGAAGAGGTGGAAAGCTACACCTGGGGTTCCAGACAACCGGAGACCGAGAACTGTTTCTTGGGAATCAGAATTTGGTTTACGATTTTTTGTAGATAAGATCTCATTGGCAGAAGTAACAAACACCTTTCGTTAGAAATTTGATTAGAAAAATAATTTTAAATGGCAAAGTGTAAGAATATTTCTTAATCCGTATTGATAGACTAGGAAGTATGATACGTTGTATGTACGACCTAAAATTAATTTGTTGCCACCGGGATTCATAAAAGCGGTGAATGAATCTTTAAAAGCTTTAACATAAGCAGGGTTTAAAAGATCCAGATCTTTGACTGGATTTTTCCCAAAATTGATTGACAACACTTGGATAACATTTCCATTCTTCTCTTAAAGTAGTTATGTCTTTTAATGGGATTTTTATTGGGCCTTTTCTTGGTCTTTCTTAATTTATCCACTACAAATATCGTACGTATCCTTCGAGAGCAACTTCAGCAGCAACTTATCTCTTATTTGTTTGAAAGAATGTCATTTTGACAGTAGATACACATAAAAAGTTTATCTTTTGTCCTGTTTGGAACATATTTTACGATATTTTATTTACAAAAAGGCGTAAACCAGGTTTCGCGTCCTGAAAACAGTTTCCGTCTCCCTCCTTTTGGAACACGCCAACACCTACTCCAAACTTTGCCCCCAAATCCTGTCCACCACCTCCTTCCAACCCTACTCTACGCCACCACATCCAAACCATCCTCGCTAATGGTGGGCCAAAACACGCCTTGCTATACTACTTACTATGATGTAGCTCAAACATACGACATACAGTGAAAAAGTTGATTTTTCAGAATAGGTAAGAGAAGACAGGGATTCATCACAGCAGACAATATTTGCCTTAATATAGGCTCAAAAATCTAATAATTCAACAACACAACTTTGTGAAGTGCAGAAGAGTTAATGAACTTTGAAAAATTCTCACTGATTGATAATTTTGTTTAATTTAAGAAAAGAGAATTTCTACCAACGTTTAAATTCTGTTTCTTAATTTTAGAATATTGTACGTTTTCAATTTGTTTTTAAAATCTTTCAGAGCCTCTAAGACTGCTTGCATTCTAATTCCCAACAAAAATGCAGAAATATCTAAGATAATTTAAAAAATAGAATAATTCAATCAATCAAAAGTTATAGTAAAGAAGTGTGACTTTTGATACAAGAGAGATCCGATTCTGGCCGTGAGAAATAGATAAATTTAAAATGAAATAACAAGATTATTCGTAATTAAATTGAAAGGCATTAGTGAACGCAAAATCCTTTTCTGACAAATAGAAATGCTAATATTACGAAAATTATTTTGCATGCAATTAAAAGTGGAGATGGCTAGTCACTTCCAACAGTGGCTTGCAGCGACATTTCACTAGTGACAATAATTGTCTCAACATCAACCGACGGCGACGGACGGGAGCTGATTTTGTCATTTTGCTCGACAGCGCAAGTTCTGTCAAATGCATTTACACCACAACCCCCACAAACTAGTACATAACGACAGAAAAGCTCCAATGAGATAAAATATAGCACTTCGTAACTCGACTAGCTGTTTATTTACATGTAGGAATTTCTATAAGGAATAAAAGGAAACTGATTCTGTTGGATTCTACCTTAAGTTAAATTTTTTTGATACATTATATGTAACTATCGCTGTAATTTTTTGTATCATATTGAAAAGCAATTTTTTGAAGGAGTATGTTTATCGCAAATACCTTCTCTATTTGTACCCAACTCGCACAAAATATCAAAACGATTTGGAAGTCAAGTTAGAAATCGCAAAAGTAATCTACCCTGAATACATCGGCAGGGTTCTTTATTGGGCAACTCAAGTTGTAGCGAAACAACTTCAGACAATGTGCAATATTTTTCTTCAGTCTATCTGCGCCCTAAGTTATGTTCGGAAATGTTTATCATAAATGAAAGCTACGAAACTTGGCGCGTATGTC
>VTPC01091212.1:33588-48748 GCA_011009095.1 Ignelater luminosus
TGAAGAATTTTTTTAATTTTATTTGACACACTTGGATATACTAAATCAACCTCTGAATTGAATTACATAACAGTCTTCTTATGAAAGATAATTTCACAGTGCGTTTCAAGGTTTTAGTCAAGATATCTCCTCGCATTATGCGACATACAATTTAACCTTAGGATTTCATCAGACCTAAAGGGTATACTGTAAGGGCATGCTGATATCTGTATCTGAAATTTTGGTATCAAACTAAATGTGTCACCCAACTACTTTTCTTTGCTTCTGATAATATTATAAAGCTGTTCCAGTTACATAATAAGAAATTTTATGGGCTAGTATTAATTGTAATACTATTAGATTTTGATAAATAGAAGAAAACAGAAAAGGCGCACGTTGGTGGGACAAACGTTTATTACAAAAGTAATTTTATGGAGCTAGAAAAACTTTGAGTCAGTTGAAAAATTCTATGCTTCATTAATCAAGTCAAAAGTCACAACTTTAAACAATAGAGCAAAGTTTAAATTGTTATTTTTAATTTTTTTAGACCACACAGGAGGCCCTTTAATTGAACGGGGCGCTGGGCTGCGGCCCATAAAGACCATGCCTAAATCCGCCCGATTTTGACCATATTCCCGAAGAGATATCAAAAAACGAAGACACCACGTGTCCTTTAGTTTTTGATGTACAATCCAAATCTGAAGTCAAAATTTCAAAATTTAAAAATAAATACGGACAGGCAGACAGATAGACTTCCCAAATTCAGTAAAGACTCCTTTCGGGGTTTGTTGATAACTGGTTTGGCTAGAAAATTAAAACATCAAAGAGAAAGAGAGCGAGAGAGAGAGAGAGAGAGAGAGAGAGAGAGAAAGTTAATCAAAAATATTAAGAAGAACAGAATAAATGGCACCAACAATAAAGGTGATGCTATTAATATTTCACTGTTTAAACAACAGAAGCAAAATGCTAGCAGTATGTTTACAGCAAATGATGGCAATTGAAAAACATCAATCATGGTCAGTGAGGTAAAACAAAATGAAGTGAATGTAAAGGAAGATAGCTAGATACAGTTCGAGTAGCGATCTATACTACTGTCTATGAGGGCTAAATCCAAAAAAGCAAATAGAAAGACCTGGCCAAAAGAAAGGTACCGACAATAGTGGCGCTAAACAAGGCGTTTTACATAAATAAAAAAGTTAAATTTAGCATCGAGAAAAGATTAATAGCCATTACAGCAATAGTTTGAAATAACCAAAAGCTAGGTAAAAAAAGTTATTGGGAAAAGAATCCAAATTAAATCTTATCATAGATCAATTTATAAAAATAGGTATGTGTCCTGATATAATTTTACAAGATAAATCCTATCAATTCAATGGCGTATGTAGCAATATAATTTCAAGATTCTAATTTTGAAATTATGCTGTACAGAGGCTGACTGGACTAGAATTGGGTAAGCTTCAGTACAATGAGCATTGTGGGTATTTTTAGACCTCAAGTTTATAGTTTTCTCATTCTAGTATAATCATAATATTGTCAAGATTTTTGGAACCTAGGATAAGGCTTAACACCCTTAGTAAAAATATACCACCTCTGCAACTATGAGCAATTTTTTTTTAAATATTTACTAATTGAGGTGTAGACTTGGATCTAATGAGGAGGGGTTCTAGCTCCATTCAGAGCATGAAATAAAATCATCAATGTGTTCTAAGAATTGGAGGAAAATAATAAAATTATTATATTTCCTCTGGAATGCACTTTTTCAAAATTTCTGGTTATATTATGGCAATATCTTTAGTCATACTGATACTGTCTTTCAACAGTTCTAAGTCTTTTTTCTTGTCAGCTAAAAAATGACTGTCATAAACTTGTGCTATACCTATACAGTTTTTCAATATAATGAGACATTATTTTTGCTTGTGTATACAATGAAATCCAACTCCGTTTAAGTAAAATAGGAAACTAATTGGAAACTTTTTAGATGAATCATTATGAAGACTATCATTAGGACTTATTCATTATTATTATTGTTGTAGGGTTACTTTGGAACAATTGGTGTCTTCCAATCACAATTCCTATTTATGATAAAGGATTGCAGAAGATTTCTAAGGATAAAACATTTGAAAGATTAAATTCTAAATGCAAAGCAAATTGGTGTGATACCTCTAGATATAAAACAAGATGTTTCTCTTGTATAATAATCATTTCAAAGATATATTGCACCTGTGAGCTAATTTCCGTTTTGTTTAGTGACTTCTGTTTCTTGTAGGAAAAACAAAATCTATAAAGGGTGTTGGTGTTACTTTCTCAAATAGATCCAAAAATTGTTGAAAATTGAGCTGAAATTTTCTTTGAGTTCTTATGCTTGCATTGAAGAAGCTTATTAATTCTATAGGTAACATTTTTGTATCCTACACCCAATTAAGCAGGCAATGTTTTCAACACACTGTTTTTGAGTAATTCTGGATATCCAGAATTGCTGCAAATGAATCGTTCAATGTTGAGATTTTATGTTTTCTCCAAGTAACATGGAAAAAATGCAACATATCAACATATAGTATTTTATGAAGCTTAGAGTTTGAAGTATTACCTAATGCCTTATACATTATTATTTTAATTTACAACCTCATCAGTGATAGAGGTTTTAAATAGTGCATTAGGCACTCTAAAAAAAATATATTACATCACAAGAAAAACCAAGAAGTTTGTCAAATCTGAAATCTAGATTCAATTTACAAAAACTTCCTTTACACTTTTATCTTAAAACGAATTTTTTATAAAGTGAAATTAAATTTTTTTAACCTTAAATTATGTACCTCATATGTAAACACCTTGGGAATGCTGTGTCTTTTGTGAACCAATTGTAAAACATTACATTTGTTGGTTAATAAATACTTAAACAATAGGGTTACAGCAGTTCAGAAAATATTAAATTAAAATTGCTAACTAATCATTTCCGAATGATAGTTATTGGATAAAATAAAACACTCTGTATATACTATATCCCAAACCATAAACAATAACCGACAGTAAAAATGTGAAATAAAAATTACAATTTACATTAGTAAATAAGCTAAAGATGCTAAAGATTCTTAGATAAGAAATAAAAGGCAATTTGTATGTTTTAAGGATCTTTAATGCTCACAACAGCAATTACAATAAAATCTTTTTTTCATCTAATGTAGAACAAAAATATATTACACCCAATATAAGAGTGTACTTATCAACAAAATAATAATGGTAAATTTTTCACATTAACACTTTTTTTATATTTTAAATAATATATATCGTTTTGCAAAATGTCACAACAATTAATTGAGGCCATACAATATATATAGAATATTTCTTTAGCTGCTTAAACATTTAAATCACAATAATTTTTATCTCGTTTCAACCTTCAATGACAAATATAGCAACATTAAATTTATTTCATGTATATGTTAACTTTTTAATTGGTGCAACAGTATAATTGGAAGTAAATCAAAAAAAAAACTTTAGAACATTTTATGTTGCTTCTATAAATATTCTAAAGTTTCCTTTTTGATAATCTTCTCTTTAAAATTTAGCGATCACACAGTATTCTTTTTTTTATTTATTTAAGCAGTCTCTTTTTCTTTCCAATTCATTGATTGAATAACAATTCAGAAAACACTTTGTTTGATAATAATAATAATAATAATAATGAAAATTCAATAATAAAAATTTCAAAAAATTCAGAAAAATGCTTTATAAAAGTTGTAATAATAGTTTATATAAATTTTCTTTATATGTAAGTAAGGCATGGCCTTTAAGGCAGTTTTTCTTTATATTCTTAGTCATAAAAAGTACAGTATTCGATAATAATCTTCATTTTAGAACACATAACTTCATCAGTACAAATACACATACATAGGGATAAATAAATATAGGAAGTTGTGACTTCAAGTTTTCTTTTTTTTCTTTAAGAAAATAAAATGTGAACAAATTTATTCTAATTTTTACAATTAACAGAAACAAGAAGATTGCCGGTTGCCCCAATGTACAGTAATAACACTCAAAATCAAACATATCATCTACAAAAAAAAAGGAAATATGTAATTAAGCTACAGATTTCATTAAGATAATCACTCTTGTAATTTACCAATTGTAAAGAAATGCCGAAATGTATTTTTTTGATAAAAAACGATGGTTTAGAATTTTCTATAAAAATACAAGAGTGAAGAGTTACCAAATGAAATCACACTGTACATATAATTATAAGCTACTAATAAACTTTTAACATCAAAATCGTTTCAGTTTACTAAGTTGGTGAATTAATAACTTTACTACAATAAAGCTTTTGAAGCCGACTAATAAAATTCTATAAGACTTTTTCTGTTTATCTTACTAATCTTTGCAGTTTTTTATCCTCATGTAAGTAACTAACCCTGACTGATAAGTGTGAGCACTCCTACAATAGTAATTATTTTAAACTATCTAATTTTCTTAAATTTTATATTTACCAATGTAACTAGCTTTCAACCAAAAAATAGACTATATAAACATAAAAACAATCAACAATTAGTAACAGAGCACAGCTGCCAATGCTGGGGCCATTTCTTCGATTTATCTTATTTTTTATTTTGCAAAAACACTAAAGCATGGACATAAGAATGCCGTAACGTAAATAGTCTTTCAACATTCATTTAAATGCGATTATAATATTATTCAATTGAATATTGAGAAATTATCCATATTTTAAAGCATTTTGTATTTTTGTCCGATTTCTATTATTATACTTTATAATATATAATAACTATATAATAATGCTCTACTATACATCTTAATAACTACGTGATGACTACAGTGAGTGTATGTTGTATATACAGATGTTTTGGTAGCTTTTCCTGCGGTGACAATTATTTAACACATTAACATCCAAATTTGTTTTTCTTTCATTTTCGAAAAGTTTAAAAAAAAGGAAAAAGAAAAATGAATGAAAGCAGTAACTGTTGTAGAGTTAATGGGTGTGTGATATTATACGTATAAGAAGACTAGCCCCATCAATTGGTTACACGTCTTCATATTTTGCTAGTTTATTTTGAAGCATTAAATTTTCTTTTTTCAGTCGTTCTAGTTCACTTCTCAGACTGAGGTTCTGAAAGAAAAATACAATAATTAATCGAGACATTCATTTGTAGTTAGCAAGACTTAAGATATTGCAAGTAGGTATATGATTCAAGGTTATGTTTTTTTTCTTCTTTAAGTTCACATTAGATCAGAATCAGATAAGATTGATGAGTGTAGCTCAGATAACTTTTAGTCTGCAGAGAACGATGTTTAAGATATGAGATTTTTAGGAATCAATTTTTCTGTACTATCTGTACATTAAATGAATTCTCATCACCTAGCTGAGCTTAGCGTGGTATTTATTCTTATCATTTTCTCATAAAAGAAAGGAGGAAAACAGCATGTGAAGTCATACTTATGTATATCCAAAACCTAACAGATCATTTAGTCATTATGTCTTATTTAAAAAAAATTTTCATTTTATCTATTTCTGTATTTATTGTTGATGTTGAATTGTGTTTTTACTATAATTAATTATAATTATAATTATTAATTACAATAATAATAATAATTATTATTATTAATAGTTAATGTTCTTTTAATAGTCCTATGTCTTAAATACCAAAAAAAAAAAAAAAAACTAAACAGCACTACAACCAGTACAAATATTAAAAATTAATTACACTTTCATAATATACAATTTCAGAATCTTGGGATCTGTGGATTATAAATTTTTCAACCTCCAAATCCTGGCATTGAGGAAAGTTGTTCAGGATTGCAAATCCCTATAAGATTAGACAAGAAACGTAGAGGGTACAAGACTAATCATAACGTATCTATTACTCAAAATGAGAGTTAAAAGGTCTAAACTGATCTTTCAACAGGAAAGATTCAGAAACATTGCAGCTCAGCTCAAATGTCAAAAATTGAAAAAGAGTCTTAATAAGAGCTATAGAATAGAAGTGATAGAAATTGTTTTGGGTTGCATTACTTTTTATGATTAAACAAAATAAATCAGATGAACCAAAACAGATTGTATAGGTAATAAAAGGCCAATTAATGATATAAAAATCATATATCAAGATATTGACTAAAATCTGTGTATTCAATACTTATCCAACTGCTGTATTTATTTGTTAACAATAAAAGTGTCTGCTGTTAATGATACTTTCTCTTACCTGATCCAAAACAGTATCTTGAGGGGTCCCCAAAAAGTAAGATATAACATCTACACACAAGCCAAAATAGTAACATACAAATAAGATCTAAAGAAATAAATAGAATAAATTTGGGTAAAATTCCAAATAATCTGATTCTAACTTGGTTATTTTTAGTTTCAGACTTTGACAAAAATCTTAAATGACTTAAACCATGACTTGGAAGAAAACCAAGCAGTCAAACCATGTGGTCTTTGGAGATAAATGCTCATAATTAAGAAGACTTTGGTGGTTGTATTCGTTTCTTACAACCATATTGTACGGACTGTACTACATTTGGTCTATGGAATTAGATTCCATATTCAGGGTTAACAAGTGTATCAAAATGATAAAAATCACATGAACTAAAACACTTACCTCTTTTTCGAGATAACCAGCTCGAAGAGCGATTTGGTTCTCCTTCATGCGGCGGGCGTCACGAGATCGTTTTGCGGCTAGATTGTTCTTTCTTCTTCTCGCCCAATACTTGTCGTCTTTTAGGTCATCGGGTACAAATTGCTTTCGAGACTTTTTGATTAAAGGTTGTGGTTTCAGCTCTTCGTCTGAAAATACTCTAGTCCGTGGATCGAAATCTCGACAACTTGAAGCCATCGATAACGCTTCAGAAAAAACTGTATTTTAGACATTAGATTTGTGTGAACGCAATTTTTTCCTCTTTACAAATTCACCTTACTAAATTTATTATTATTTTGACTGAAAATAAAATCACAATTCAGTAACAAAACAAAAAAACAAAAAAAACAAAAGTTAAACGTTCTTAAAACCAAACAGCACAATCAAGAAAAAAAGGTTTTAAATTTAGTAAGGTTTTAAGGTAACTTGAATTTGATTTTACGAAATCATATAAAAATGAGGAAATAAGAAATTTAAGAAAGAATCAAATTCAAGCATCTTCATTTTAAATGCGTTTCTTCTCTCAATTTCAAAAAATAGAAAAGACGGGGAGGAGAAGGGCCTAATAAGTTTCTTCGATACTCACTTGAGTCAGCGGGCGAGGGTGGGTTCATGGTGTCTGGGCTCATGCAATCACTTGGACTAGGCGACCTTTCTCTTTTTGCTATCCCATGAGAATTCCCTATGGATCCACTAGAAGTATGAGAACCAAGACCGTCCATCGAAACGCCATTTTCCGATAAAAATTCGTCCAAATCCACATACTAAAATGTATTTAGATATATAAAAAGATAAATGAATCTTTGGAAGTTACCCACCTTAAGGTCCGACTCGTAGGTTTTATCCCATAGGTTTGGACCAAGGAAAGCAGTTTGAGCATCGACATTATTCCAAAGTTCTCCATCTTCTTTACTTTTATCATCGTTTGCTAAAATTCCTCCTGATAAATCTTTAATCGCTGAATGTCCATGCCCGTGCGGATGTGTAGGTTTACTGTTTCCTGTAAATGAAAGTTAAACTTTCAATTCTTGTACTTTGTATAGTATAACTAAGCAAGCAAAATGTAACGAAGAATAATCAATAATGTCGGTTCCTTATTGGATAGTCATGAAAGTAAAATGCAGAATGTTAAATTTTACCACCTACGAAGCGTTTAAGACCAGTTTAGTTTTATGAGAACGGTACTACATCCAAGTTCAACATAAAGTGTACAAGAGTATTGCTAATAAAATGTGATTTATTGTAACGTAATATACTGTAACATTTTTATGATCGAGAAATGCAAATTTCTTTATGGCTTTCGAAAACATGATGCTTGTAAAAAGAACTTTACTTATGTATAAAGATAAATAAGGAGAAAGATTGTTTGTTGCTGTTTTAAACAGTTTCAGTTTTGTACTATAACATTAATAATTCATATAATAATGGTTGTAGCTAGCAAAAGTTTCACTTGTTCTGCGAAATATCTCAGGGGACATTTTGAGGTTATATAAGTTTGCTAAAGGTATCGTTGTGGGTTTGTTTCAAAAACAAATAATTTTAGAGAATTGAACCCCATTTAAGTAGTAGTATATCAGGTAAGAGCAGATGATCTTTCAAAAAAATTTTAAAAATTAATACAACTGGCTGAAATGAAAACTTAAGATATTGCAGTAACTTTCACTATTTCGAAATGGTTCCGTTTTTATTTTCTAGAGTTTGTATAACAAAATTGTAACTTCACCTAACCTAATTTAAACTAATCTAAACGATTCAAGTAAGTTTTGGGTAATCCCAGTAGAAGTAACCAACTAAAAGTTTCTGACAAGTAAGAAATAAATTTTAGATACTGAAATATTGCTTAGTAAAACATAGAAGTTTCATGTTTCATAAATGAAGTATAGGAAAGATAAAATTATGGAGGTTATGTTCTACCTATGCAGTATAGTTAACGAATTCGCAAGAAGATTAACCGAGTAGAGAAGGCAAAAGCTAGAAATTTATCCATTGGTACTAACTGTAAGTATATTTTAATGAAAACACGCTTTTTCCAAACTATTTTGATGAAACAAAACTTGAAATATTCTATGTTTGCAAATAATGCCTTTTTTGAGTTTGGGTTGTACTATAAATATTTTTCATTATATTGGTCTACTTTCTCCTTGTATCATTCATTTACTTAGGCAACCTCTTAATTTAGATTATCTATCTGATCATTTTCATGAATGATACCGTTTACTCTGTTTCTGAATCGTAAATCTAAAACATTTATATACAGCAGTTCTGAAATATCTGAAGAGTCAAGTTAAATTCGTTCTTTCTTCCTTCAAAAACACTGTAGTTATTTCTAGACTTTCTTTACTACACTTTTCTGAATTTAAATGTACCTTATCACAATTCTGATTCCATTCAGTAGGAAGATATAACAAATCTAAAGTAAATTACGTCTTGTATTATTAAAATTAACGTCTTTTTGACATCTGGGCATATCTAATTAGAGTATAAACTGCATTAGCATCGTGTTAATACCTGTTAGAACGCATTAAGATATCGATTCCCAACCTGTGGTACGCATACCACCCCCAGAGGTACACGGCAGATTCTTCAGGGATACGTAAAAAATATGAGAATGGCCACCATTGTTGGTCGTAGCCTCGTCAACGTTCAAATAACCAACACCAAGATTGCTAGGCGTCTCGATATGTGCGAGACTGTTCCGACTTTTATTCTTGTTCCGCGTTTCGAAGAAAGAGTCGAATGTTCCAACATGGAATAGTCCAAAATGTTGTGTCACGTTCCTATAGTTTACGCATTCAACACAATTACGTTTTGACACAAAAAATAACGCTACGTCCAACGTCACGTAGTTTTGCAAGTACTCGATTGTTACCAAAACACTTGAAGGACTATTTCAAATCTTGAACCCATAAAATCGTATCTTTTGCACAAAAAACCTCATTATTCATATACAAGTATGATAATCTCAGTGCTAGCTCAACTGTTTGAGTGCTCTAAGGTCTATTATATGTGGACTCCATGAACCAGACATATGAGACTCCAAAGAATTTATTCGCTACAGCGCGGCTCAACGATCCCAAAAAATCGTGGCGCCCAAGGTAGTCCTGTATAGTCGGAATGCTGTCAGGAAAACTGAAGTAGATGCAGCTAATGTTTTTCAAACAGCGATTAACTGCCTTAAAAAGTAACTTAATTTCCACGATAGCATCAAATTTAGAAGACGGATATTTAAAAAATCAAATTGAGAAATAATAAATGTAAGTTCAGATAACCTAAAAATTATTTGGATCACAAAACCCGTATCAAACAATGTTATGTTGATACTTCCGTAGCCAGAAGTGGTGTACTATCGACTGACACGTAGTGTACTATACCGCCAAAACCCTGCTTTGACCTGCGCGATCTGGAGTTGGTTTTTAATACTGTGTATTAGGAGTAAAATTTGTGAAAATGGGTTGTCTGAGGTGTACGTAAGCAGCAAAAGGTTGGGAACCGCTGCATTAAGACGTTCATATAGTCTTCATAAATTATGCACCTGTAATCTTCATAAATCTTGCAAATGTACATCAATAAAGAACCTAAAGATTAGACGTGTGCTCTAGTTAACAAAGGATTGAGTTACTATTAAAAACCCTAGCGCATCTTGCCAAATAAAGGCTAGCTCTTGTGGTCCCATGACAAACTTCGATCCAGCAAGATGAAATGGCTCATGTAAATACTTTTGTTGTTTACTTTATTTCTGCTTGCTTGTATTCTATTCTGAATAAATCCAAGAAATTTGCTTAACCCTTAAACGCATAGTGTTACTGCATGGTAACGCTTACAGGATCTCTTTAAACTGAACTGTAAATTTTAAATAAAAGGTTTTTTGTAGAGATATCGCTAGTTTTAGATGTTGAGTAAACTATATTATCGTCTAGAAATCAACAGTCTTTGACATGTTGGAATTTGAAGTTTTTAAACAGCTGAAGTACTGGTGTTTAGAATTCTACCATTAAAGCCATGGATATCAATCTAGAGTAAGTATAATTTTTTAATTTAGTGCAGTATCTTTCAGTTATTGATATGCTCTGTTGAATAAAAGTTTGAAATTTTATATAAATGAATAATGAAAATTGTATTATTAGAGGTTTATAATACACAAAGTGTTCAAAAACAGGATATGTATTAGAATGTTTGTCACGTTATACGCATTGCATCTTTGTTATGATGATTGCCTAATCTTATGTTTTTCAATCTTGAAAAAGAGAGAAAGAATGTGGAACAATACAACAAATGTCAGCACAAGATTAACTAAATTGCTAAATGTAGGACAATGACATTTGCAGTTGGCAAATGACAGAAAAAAAATACGTATTAGTTGTTAAAATAAATCAACAAGGAGGCACATCAAAATTAGATTCCATAGCTAACTGGACCCAGAAACATTTGTGAACACTTTTTACATACTGCGTCTGTATTTTTTTATGAATATGTGTAATTTATATTATATGTAGTTTTGTGTTGCAGAAGAGGCTTCACTATGGAGGAGCTTCTTCAAATGTGCTATAATGACGATGTTAACGTCAAACATATTGAGCTACCGGATCCTAACATTCTAACAGTTGAAGATTCTGGAGAGGAAGATGGAGGTGGATTAATGGACAATTTTATCTGATGCTCAACTTTCTAATAACGACAGAACTGGAAATTTCTCTTCATTTAGAGATCAAAATATTGCCTTATCTAGTCTTCCACGCAATAATGATGACATAGAAGTGGCGATGCCTTTGTCGATTGATTTGTGTAAAAACGCTGAATAGATAGAAAGCGACCTTGAAAGTACTGGACGTCGTCCGTTTTTAGCAAGAGACTTTGCAAAATATAGAAATCTTTCGTGTGTAGATGTGCAGAAATAAAAACGCTTCTTAGGTATTCTCGTCCTAAGCGAATACAATTGGAAGTCTGTTGGAGATACGAAAAATAACCTTGTCTATAATCCAATGAGGCGTGATAGATTCCTACAGATTTTAAGCTTTTTTCATTGTGCTAATAATTCCTTTCCTGATTTGAAAGACAAAGTCTGGAAACTAAGACCACTCATGGATAGAATAAAAACAAAACGCTTAGAGTATTTTGAATAGGAAGAATTTCTGTTACGATGAAAGCATGATAAAATATTTTGGGCACCACTCTTGTAAAAAATTCATGCGAGGTAAACCCATCAGGTTTGGTTACAAGATTTGGTGCATGAATACTACTTCAGCTTACTTTGCTAACCTTGAGATGTATCAAGGAAATGACTCTAGACGTTGTGCTGATTACGAAAAGCATTTCGAGAAACCAGCTGCTCCATTTGACAAATGCTTGATGATTTATCAGAAGAAAAGCGAAATTTTCCCTATAAATTATATTTTGACAATTTATTCACGGGGATAAATCTGCTTAAGTGTTTAAAAGAACGAAAGTCTGAACAGATATAGGATAGAAATAAGAAGCAAAAAATGGCGAAATGCAACGTCGGACTCTGTGTAGATTGCTTTGAAATATTTCATGTAAAGTAATCTGAATCTGTACATTTGTAAAATATAGGTAAATATATTCTGTTTTCACCATATGTAGTTTGATTTTGTGCTCACACAACCTCCTAGAGCTACCATACTGTAACACATCATTTTTTAAATTCATGGCTTTGAATTTGCTGTTTGATATGGTAAGTGACTTTCTTACTAAATTACCCTTTGATGCCTCCTGTCATATAATGCGCTATTGTGCTTCCAACTTTTATTAATTTTTATGATTCTAATCAGAGACAGTTGGGGAGAAATGTAGAGGTTGCAGGTATCGTTACAAAGCTATATATGATTACCAAAATGTCTGGATATAGAGCACAGCAAACTCAAGAAAAGAGACACTTATCGCACTCTCTCGATTAGTAGTGCGTTTCTATTAGTATTTGAAATTTAAGGAGTGTACGAAATATTTGAAACTTAGCAGCTGAAATGAGAAAAATTACTCGTCAATGCGCAGACGAGTAATGCAATTCTTCGGTTTGTACACATCTTGCAAACCAAAGTCTTATTCTATTCAGTTTGCAAATGCAAGTTCAAGTATTACGCCGATAATAACGTGTATTTGTGATATGATGCTGGAGGTTGCGCAAAACTTGTAAACTGTAGTGTTGACTGCTCCTGATTCCAAGCAAGAAAGAAAAGTTAGTTATCAAAGTGAATAGAAATGAAAAGCACAGAAATACTTTTTATCATTCGACATCTAAAAATTTCCGATTGTTCAATTGTACAAATTTGTCATAGTAAAAGACACCAATTTAGTTAATACAATTAGTTACATATCATGCATCCAAATTTTTGGAAACCAAAATGATTACAATATGACCACGTTACACTACCTTCTATTATAGTACCATATAAGAAACTTTTACTGGTCAACATTTGACAATCAGAACGTTAACAGTTTTGAGCGAAATTAATTTCAAACAATGATGATTTATATTTACAAAATGAAATTTATTTTCCTTTCAAATAAAATTATTTCGATAAAAATTGATTGAAGGATTCTAACCACAAAATGGCTACCCGAGAAAATTACTACTAACGAGTGGCGAGTAACAGATGAGTTGGCGGATCAAATCTAAGTCATTTAAAAATCAGATTTTGCTAGCAGTGTGAGACCTAAAGTATATGCATAATTATACAGGGTTCTTTAAGATTTTTAATATTAATCTCAATCAAAGTTGGCAGTTTAAAAAAAGCATTTAATCTAAATGCAGCATCTAGAGCGGAATGTAAAGTATGGAAACAAAAAACAACAATTATAACATTGATTCGACTACAATTTTGATATTTTTGTAAAAAAATATAATACAAAGAAAAATATTCTGTAAATGTTAACAATTATTCATAATAATTTTTGTCTTTTGTCTCTAAAAGCGTCCTTGGTAATTTTAAATATATCCACACAAAAGCAAACAGTAAAATACACTTCAAAGACAGTAGTTCATTACATTTTAAAATGACAAAGCAATTTTTTATATATTTTTATATTATAGTTAATAAGTGAGTGACTACCGTGAGTTAGTTACATACAACAAACGCGTATACGTATAAACACGTGTGCATACGTATTTTTCAACTTGGAAACGACAAAACTTGCTGCTTAATGATACATATATGAAGGCAACAAGGTTTAATAAAACATCAATTCCATCTAATTTTTGTCAAATTACCGAATTATTTAGTCATGGTTCAAAACGTACATGTCTGTCGTTTTACGTTTATATTCCTTTGTGATCTGGAAATATCCTTGAATTGTGAAATTAGTGATTTTTAGAATAAAAATTCGTTCGGTTGTTAAGTTTGCCAATTATTGTAGAAAGCAAAAGTAATTTTTGAGTTTTATTCAAATTTGCGATGTGCAAAAATTTTAATATTTTTTTCAAACAAAAGAACGCGGGATATATTTTGTAACAAGTTTTTGAGCAAAAAAGCATCGCCGCCGCCAATTTAAACAGTAAGCATGACGTCAGGATGATCTATCAACATAAAGGTTTTTTGAAAAAATTTGAAGACAACGAAACAAAAGCTAGAAAGTGCTGGAAGAAAAAACGAACCTTGGATTGATGATATAATTCAAATGCCTATCGATCTAAGTTTCTCAAATCTTTAAAACAACATCAAATCTGAAAAAAAGTGATGACACAACAAAGTATCGGAAGTCCCATCACTTACTTCCTTCCTTGGTTCATCTTCACAGTTAAATAAGTTAAACTGCTAAGAGGTTTACTAGTATAAATAGAGTTAGAAAAAAGATTCCTTTTTACGAAATATGAAGTTTCTGATTCCGTTCTTAGTAGCTCGCTGTAAATCGGTTGAATTCATATGGAATTAAATTTTTCTTTAAATTCGTTCTTGTTTTTGTTTCATCAAATCAAAAAGATTCTGTTATTTGAACCTATTTTGGAAACGAATTTTGTTTTTTGGTATTTTCTGAATCTAAAAATTTTTTCCATTTTCTTTGGAAATTGTTCACACAGAAAGTTGTTTGGGGTTTTTCTAGTCACTACATTAATTCATCAAGTTTTAATGTTTTCTAAAATAACTATTTAAAGAGATTTTTGGATTCTTTTTTGTAAGACAGTTTACTAAATGAAAAATGGGTTCATACTAGGTAGATCTCAGACTACTATTCTCTTTGGACATTTTCCACAAAGAAAATTCTTTGTGGTTTTTCTATAGTCACTATATTGATTCATCAAGTTCTAGTGTTTTCCAAAATAACTATTTGAAGAGGAAAAGTAATTTTGTTATCCTGGTTTTTATTAAATGTTAATAAGTCTTAAAAGCATTTCGTGGTTTTTTACTTTGGGTTCCTTTTTGTAAGGCAGTTTACCAATAGAAAATGGGTTCATACTAGGTATAGCCCAGATTTTCGTTCTCTTTGGGAATGTTTCACAAAAAAATTCTTTGGGGTTTTTCTATAGTCACTACATTGATTCATCAAGTTCTAGTGTTTTCCAAAATAACTATTTGAAGAGGAAAAGTAATTTTGTT
>VTPC01091212.1:48758-61130 GCA_011009095.1 Ignelater luminosus
TCCTGGTCTTTATTAAATGTTAATAAGTCTTAAAAGCACTTCGTGGTTTTTTACTTTGGATTCCTTTTTGTAAGGCACTTCACCAATAGAAAATGGGTTCATACTAGGTATAGCCCAGACTTTTGTTCTCTTTGGGAATGCTTCACAAAAAAATTCTTTGGGGTTTTTCTCTAGTCACTACATTGATTCATCAAGTTCTAGTGTTTTCCAAAATAACTATTTGAAGAGGAAAAATAATTTTGTTTTCCTGGCGTCGATAAAACTTAAAAGCACTTCGTGGCCTTTTTTCCATTGGACTGCTTTTTGTAAGATGGTTTACTGAAAGAAAAAATAAAAATGTTTATATGGTAATGTACAAAGCTGAGCGTCCTAAAATTCATTTAAATGCTCTTCTCTTATATTTAATTGTCAAGACTTCTAAAAGATACTTGAACAGGATCTTCCGTCTTGTTCTGCAACTGATCCAAACAAAAAAAATCTCAAAAGTTCCAAAAAGATGATATCCTTTCAATCTACATGTTTGTTTAGATTCATTCGAAAGTAATCTAAAGAGATGCTAAAGCTTACGAAAGTTGTTTTAGAAAACAAAAAACTGTTTGAGATGATAAATACAAAAACTTAATATGACACTGTTTTGCATTGCTTGGAAGCTTTTTTAAACAATGTCGACATTGTTTTTATCAGCTTTTGGGTTGTCCTGGAGAGTTTTGGAATTCTTTTGGGCAGCGTATAGAGTGTTCTAAAATTATTCTGGGTTGGCCCAAAGCTACTATGTATTTTCATAATCAGGTAGTTTGGCAGCTCGTTCGGTTTATTTTGGAAAAAGACAAACTAAGAAGAAATACCACGATAACTCAGATAGAACCTTGGTAAAATCCAATTTGGCCAAAACTAAGTATGTCAAAAGGTAATTAATCATTGCAACACTAAAAGTGCTATTGATTAATCATTGTAACAAAAGTCTTTTCCAGAAATTGTAGATGACTGATTTGTTTTTCATAGAAAATAGTATCTTTCAATTCTTAATAATTTAGGAACGACCCTGGTATGTAACATATTTAAATATTTCTTGCAGAATCATAAAATAAAAGTGCAGGTCTTCATTTCACACAAATGATTATACGATCAAATATAGTTAATGCATTTTTAAATATCCTCGCTTGGTAATAAATAATATATTCTACAGAAAAGAATTTTACGAGCTTGACCTTCACCATAAAAAAACATAATTTTCTGTTAACTGCGGTAAATCATTATGATTTATTACTGCTTTGAACAAATTCGCCACAAAATCTATTTCACTATTACAGAAAAAAATTTAAAATTAAAATTTGTCATCGCGGTAACAATATGAGATATTTTCTAAAAAAATCTTTTATTTATCAAAAACATTCAGGATATAGTCAGTGGTAATCTCATCATGAATGACATTGCTTCACACATTTCCACTTCAGTATTTTACCTGTGTTTTGTCAATGCGATTCTAATTATTCGCTAGCGAATCTAAAGATTTGTGTGTTTAATGCTGCTGTTTATATTGTTTGATATCGTTTTAACCGTGACAATTTAATAATCATATGTGAACATTTTTTTTTCTATTTTTCTCCTATTTTTTTCTTCTAAGTATGGGAAACGGCTAGACAATAAATCACACATCTTTACACGAGGCATAAAACCTTAACTATCGCAGGAAAGAAAAATATTTATTTTTTTAGTATTGTTAATTTCATTATTAACGAAGGTCATGCAGGATATTAAAAAGACACACGTCTTTACAATAAAAACATAATTTAAGTATGAGTATTCTGTTTAAGCCGCAATTTCATTTTTTTAAGGAATGACTTAAGTGGCCCATAAATACAAATTAAAGCGTATTAATCATCTTATTAGAAGGTTTAATATAACATACTCTACAAATGAAACGTACATAATACGAAGGTTTCGGATACAACCTAGTAGATTATTATTGATTTTTATTATTATTACAAGATAACCTTGTGAAAATCATCAGAGATTACACAGATTATATAAAAGAAATCTTCATTGCATCAATTTTCTTGCGATAAGTCTTTTTTGTTTTTATTATCTGTGGTTGCTATTTCTAATGGATTTATACTAGCTTTCAGTCAACTTTCTTAAGATGTACGCACCAATATGAGAACAGCCTTTGTATATTTACCAAATTATCATTGTATTTAGTCACAAATGTAGGCTCAAATAAATGGTTTCTTGTAGTCAACAATCTTTATTTAAACATTCTCTAAAATCCCTAAATGATTTGTCAATGTCGATAACCCTCACAAGAGATTTTTTCTACTTCAGTTGTGGAGAGCGGGAGTTCGCGACGCGGCGATATATTCTTAGGAATGGTGGCACAACTACAGTTGAACAACATAAATTGTTGCAAAATAGATTTGTTGACGACAGACTGTGTTCTTCCTTGACAAGAAGAAGACAGCAACGATAAACAATATTTTTCAGAACCAAACCACGAGTACAACCTACTAGCTTCCATTCAGGTTGACGTATGAAAGCGCGATTCCAGTGCGTTACAAGATGCTACGTGTTAATTGCTGTTCGTTTATGTCTCCCGGCTTGTCCAAAACTACCATGTCCCTATTTCCCAAGGCTACAGTGCAAGGGTCAAGAATGTACGTAAAATATTTTGATTTCAGTTTCGAAGTGGCCCATCGTGATTTGCGAACAGCGATTAACAATGTAACTTTGTTTCGCACAATCTATTTGTTTGACTCAGGTAAATATTACTTTTTTTCTTGCATATTCATATAATTCACGTCATTCGACAAACTTTTTGTTTGTGGGACTGTAAGAAAAGGAGAGGAGAAAAACTGCAGGTAGCGGGTTTGCGGTCTTAAATGAGAAGTGACTTACAAGACACCTTACAAATTACTTCAACTATTTCCGCGGTTTGCCGACGACCCGCTCGCTGACCACAGCTTGAGATGGACAACTAGATAGTCAAAGATATTCTAATGATTTGGGTATATCCATGGTTGGAAACCTTACTTGCCAATCATCACATACTGCGACCTCGTTTACCAAACCAAGACAGAAATTCGGAATTTTTCCATTCTGCATAATTGTTCAATATCTGCGAAGGGATCAACAATTGTTCCTATACCACTAGCAACTGCCAAGATGAAGAGCATCTAGGAATCAATTTCAAGTATAGAAAACCATTGTGTCCTGCCAAAGAAAATAAAACGAAACCTGAACCTTAATCTCGGCTTATATCATGATCCGAAATGATAGACGGAAGAAATCGAAAAAAGGATAGTTTCCATTTTGATACAGGCGTCGAAGGAGGATGATATGAACATTCAATATCAATTCCTTGGTCTTCAAATCTCGCTTGGGAACTAGAACCATACATCTTGGTGGTCTAAAGATTATTATCAAAGAAAACTGAAAACATCATTCTTCAGTGCGCTACATAACCGTGAAAGGTCCAGTTCTTGAGGAACTCTTCTGCATTTAAACTAGGTGTAATAACTAGACCTAGATTCATTGAATGGATTCAGATAAAGCCTATCGTTTCTTCTAATGTAATATTGCAAGAGAATAGACAAGCAAAGTTTCTTCTAAACTGGGAATATTAGCCACTGAGCCAGGAGGCGAAGAGCCGATAAACTGGTTTGACTTATTCCCGCTCATTTCGTTGCGACTCGACTCTATTGAACACATTTTTCTAGTTGCTTCTATTATACACATGGTTTGCCTGTAGTCTCATTTATCTTGGTTTTTAAAACCTATTTTGGACTGGTTCTGCAAAGAGTTTCTGGCTTTAGGTTGCAAGTACAAAATTAATTTTTCTCATTCATAGTAAGTCTGCTTAAAATTTGGACAAGGCGGGCCAAATCAACTAATTTTTTCCTTTGACGTCTGTAACATCTAGAAGTAACCAAAACAAAAAGTGTGTTGAGCTACGAGCAACCGCACCAAGTTCCCTTCTACCAACTAACCAACTCTAGAAGCTGATTTTTAAATTTAACTGAGACATATATAGTAATAATGTTTTTTCTACAGTATGCGTTGAAACACATCCATTATGACTTTTGGCAGTGAAAATACTATTTTGATTGACACCAAGGCTTATTATTTCTTCCAGAGTTAGATAATGCCAGTTAAAGCATAATTGGGAATTACTCGGAAAGTTTGCAACAACTGAAGAAACAATCAAGAAGTCTTACTATTTAGCAGTATCTGGATCTTACCAATGAAACATCGGGAAAATAACAAGATTGAATGTCAAATCTCTTAGAAGATTATCAACCCAGGTCATTTTGTTGTTCTTATATTGTGCAACAACTTTCTCTATTTCTTTGAACGATTTTGGTTAGTTTACTGTATAAGACTGTTTGGCAAATGTATCAGGACCGATACAAGAACTTTGAAAAGGTGGGTCAAGTCAAAACTGACAATGAAAATCCAAACGAGAAAAATTCTTAATGGATGTTTTTTCAGATTAGAAAGACATCATTTACTTGCGAAACAAAACGTTCTAGGGCATCTGTACAATTAATAATTTGAACATTTGAAAGTCATGCTAGCTAGGTAATTTATTGCATTGTATATGACGTCATTACAAAACGAGTATTTGTTTTTATGAAGCAAGTCGTAAGATAAGTGCTCTCATGGTACAAACGTAATAATTTCACTTTCTTAACGAAGTAACAAATTGTCAACTTTTGCTTATTACTAGTTTCTTTTCAAAATTAAAGAAAGTCGTTATTAACTACGTAAACGATCATCTAAACTCCAAATATGTAAAATAATAAATTAAAGAGGATTCATCAGATCAGCAGAACACTCACTCGTCACTCAAATCATAAATGTTTGATGCTTTTCGGATGTAATCCATAAATAGAAACTACACAAACGTTGTTATTTACATAATAATAGGATCGTAATTAATTGGAATCGCAAATTTTTATATTTACACCTACAATTAATTAACGAAAGCTTGTAACCTTGTTAATGTCAGTTAACTACTACTTTTTCTTGTAGTAAAGAAGAGACGACAAAAAAAATTCTAACATGCATAATGTAATAAATATCTAAAATATCTTCTAAAACCTTTGGCGGAATACTATACATTCGATATTTAATGATGGGCAAGAATCGAAAAAGGTCTAAAAAGTTTTGCTACACCAAAATTCGACGAACTTTATATATAGGCAAAAAGAATAAAAACTACATTTCCGGATCAAAAATGATATAATTATAGCGAGCAGAACTGATGTTTTTTCAAGGCTAACAGCCATCTGAGCGTATTCAACAACATGCCATCCTATGCACACATGATAGACGTAGAAAATTTGCTTAGACGTTGTACGAAATAGCTACGACACTTTTTCCTTTATTTCATTAATTTATCGTTTCATTCCCTAATTTTACATGCGGGTAAAATCAAACATTTATTTATAATCTTTCAACTGGGAATTTAAATCGCAACAATAGATATTTTTGACACATAAACAAATGAAGGGACAAACAAAAAAATGAAAAAATAGAAGAAGAGTTCAATGTGAACAAACCAAAAAGTTGCAGTATACAGAAAAAAATGTAAAGCTGCCTAAGATCGGTGCAGAATTACAAACAAAACAAAACACAAACGGGTTACTAAAAATCTAATTCTAAGTCAAGTCGCAAATTCTTTGTGTAAAACCTGTCCAGCAACTCTAAGTTAAAGCTATCGCCCGTAGCAACAGTTCTTTTTCGTCTGCAGGACCACTGCAAAAATGTTCCATGTAGAAAAGATATTTATTATTTAAATTTTGATCGCATAAATAATAAAACAAGAAAGGTTAGTTTTTTCTGTGTTTCGTTTTCCAAGACAAATCATGAGTAATAGGAAATCGTAATCAAAAGATAATTAATACGAGATCCTTTAACATGACTAAATAAATGTGGTTATGTTGAATTAGACGTTTTAGATGTAAGCGAGCGACAGAAATAAAACAAATGAAAACTAGTCACTTATACTGTTGTCAGAAGATTCTTTAATCAATATCTATGGGGAAAGTTTTTTTTATACGATTTTATAAATTATTATCGAAGTTTTTGCCTCAACTGTTCTAATATTCCTGCTGAATGATTCTTCTAAATGCTTTAGACGAAATTCTTGGAAAATATGGCTTTCATTTTTTTTTATCTGAAAGGTGTTAGTTCTGCACTGAATATGATAATAATCTAGAGTCAAGATGTCTACAGTAAGTGACAACTCTCTTGTTTTTTACATCATTAATTATGATGCTAATTACTGAAAACCACAATGTTTTGCTTTATTAATAGACTTATTGACATTCACTTGTTTTATGATGGTTTTCAAAATAAGCAACGTTCACGATGACTTTGGTTACAAACTAAGCCTTCTATACTAAAACAGATTTCTTATGGATGTGTGATATATAGATCTCTGAGTTTGAGGACAGTCGAGTATTTAAAGTACTTATACCACAGTTCATATAACCGGCGCCCGAGGGAGTTCAGATATATTAGAAATTTCAAAAGGGTAGACTTTTAATATTTTTTACCTGAATGTCTATAGTATTTTATATCACAAAGTTTACTAAGAAAGGCAATTCAACCTAAAATTTGATGAAACCGCTAGTTTCTTTGTCTTAATCTTAACCGTCTCACCGCAAAATCTTTTAAAGCTCTGATTTATCTAATCTGTTACAGTAAAGATGTTTAGTAGTTCTAAAATACTTGTCAGTATAAACAACTCCTTTTTTGGCTGTTTCTATATTTGTTATCTATCATGCTACCTCTGATGGAACAACTTACTATTTAGAAGACATCACAGCTCATATACCTAGTAAGGACAATGCGGTGTCGACAGATTTAGTTGTCATATTTCTTTGTATCTAGAACGTCTTGATGACTGGGATATCACACATGCAATTATCTCTGAGCTTGTAATCAATTCAGTGTCCAAAACTCATTTTGACTCAAATGTAGCAAGATGTTTTGGGCATAATTGCATGAAAATCCAACTTAACGCTTTAAACGTTTTTTTAATGGATATCCTTCAACGTATTTTCATATTTACATTGTGTCTAGAGCTTTTCCAAGTGTAACGTTGGATATTAATCCTAAAACACAACATTTGAATACTTTGAGCAATGTAAATACAAAATTACTTTACCATTTAGATATCTATGCATCACCAGTAATAGTGTCTAAAGTTCATATTTTTGTATGGATCAAAAAAGTTGGAAACATTCTAAAATCGTCAGTTTTGTCTTACTTGATCAGAAGTCCTGACCACAACAAATAATAACAAAAAGTTAAATGCCAAGACTAGTCGAATAGCAAAAATAATATCTATTTTCCAGTTCTTTACAATATTTAACCAATCATGGATTGGGACCTCAGGTTTGTCCAGACGACACCACAGCGACCTGAATATGCAAAAAAGCTGTCTATAGTCAGCTGGACTGACCTATCGCGCTCTTCAGGGTAGGTTTGCAAAGGACCGTCAACGTGGTTAGACCCCTTACTGTTGCAAACCGCAAAGGTTACCGTCACGTCGCTTCTCAGCTGTTTTTTATTAACATTGTCCAGGTCACTTAACATTCAAGTTACCGTGACAATATTTTTTCGCAAGTAGGGCACATCACTGATACACAACGTCAGTTAGATATCTGACATTAACGACCACAACGCCCAACGACAGACAAAATCCTCGAATTGACACATCCTTAATATCGATACTTCACCACTGATCTAGAAGTCACTAAGTATGAGTCGGGACATTTTGGACCGTTTACAAACGGCTCCATAAATATCACTATAACAGACGGGTATTTATTCTGAAAGAATCAAAAATGATCCACAAAACATTTAATTAGTGGACTAGACTATCAGTTTCATTCTACACATTTTTTACAGAAAAAGCTGGCAACTCTGACGTGACGCGTCTTGGCGGTGCTGCCCTTAATAGATTACACCTGTGACAGTTAGAATACTCAGAGTTGCCTTTATCACAGCTTTAAGCTTCTTAGCAAATAGTTAGAGAATTTCTTTGTGGTGTTCGCTCACTGCCCAAAAAGAGTATATATATATACTGTCGAGTCTCGCTTAACACCACTCACTTCTACCTACTACTGCCAAGAGCTGCCATGACTCCTTCCCACTTTATTAAGTATTGCCATGTCTGGCGTTAGTACTACAAAGCCTTATCAAGGTTTCGTACACCAGTGAAAGACCGCGTGAGTAAAAAGATCGGAGAACATTCTATTAAAAATGATATTTATAATCTTTTTTCTATAATATTGAATATTACGCTTCAATTGATGCAAAACGCGCTGAAATAAGTAAATTTGAACTTGATCGAAATCTTTTCTATTAATTCTTCCAAAATAGCAAGTGTGAGTTTGCCAATCATTGATTCAAATCCATCATACTACTGGGACATTCTTTATGAAAACAGACATGGATATCCTTCTTCTTCTCAATTTCCTGGTCACATGCACGGCTGAAGACATTTTCAGTCTATAACAGACACTACTTATTAAGTAGTACTTAAGTATGGAATCTTCTTCTCAAAATAGTCCGAGAAGCTTGAAGAAGTCAGGAAATTTCATTTTCAACAAACTCGGAAAGAGTCGTTACTGAATTTGCGAAGTCTGTCCGCATTTTTTGTCAAATTTTAAAATTTTGACTTTAGATTTGGATTCTACATCAAAAACTAAAGACGTGGTATTTTTCTTTTTTGATCACTCTTCGGGAACATGGTCAAAATGGACGCCAAAATTTGAAAAACGTAACAAAACAGGAGTTCGTTGTGATTATGCTTTGCATTCCCAGATGTTTCATAATTAAATGTTCATGAACGGCCATTCAAGCATATCCTTCATTCCTCAGAAAGACATCTGTGTACCCTATGAAAAATGACCTCCAAAATAGGAAATTTTTCTTTGGCCTGATCAATTTCATTACTATTCTTATGGTTTACGTTCTTTGGTGTGATGAAAATCTACACTTACACCAACTGACGGTTCTGCCGCACAGCTAACCATGAACGTCGTTATTTACGCTCTTCTTTTATCTATTATTATCTTGAGTTAAGAGTTCTTCAAGAGGTCCAACTGACGACAATATTTCAAATCTTAAAAGTAGTTATTGTGAGTTATAGGTCATAATCATGATCGCCTGGGGCGGCTAACACTCCTTGCCTATTATAGGAAAAGGTTCGATTTTATATTTGTTTTCAACGCACTGTGTACAAATTGCTTGAGTTTCGACAAATCTGAAGAAGAATGTCAGTGGCACTTTGTAAAGAACGCAAGTAAACCACCGAAAAGATGAGTTTTGCATCTAATGTCCTAAAATAGGAAAGAAAAGCAATTCAAACACCAAAACATTATTTTTAGCAATCAAATTCAGTATTCCTTTGTAATTCTTCCTGCTCAATTTAAAATTTGGCCCTTCTTGGCCTAAACAGTTAAAACCAAAACTTTTGATGGCATAACAGACATTTCTGCATGCATGTTTTATCAAGTTCTGCAAATTCGGTTTTTATCAAACAGTTTTTTGTGTCTCTGCTCAATTTAATATTCGGTTCTTCTGAGGCTCAACAGTTAGAATCACAACTTTTGATGGCATAACAAACATTTCTGCACGCATGTTCTACAAAGTTCTGCAAATTCGGTTTTTATGAAACAGTTTTTGTGTCTCTGCTCAATTTAGTATTTGGTCCTTCTTAGGCTAAACAGTTAGAACCAAAACTTTTGATGGCATAACAGACACCTTTGCACGCATGTTCTACAAAGTTCTGTAAAATCAGACTTTATCAAACAGTTTTTGTGTCGCTGTATGTTTTTGATTACACATAAAGGTCATAATGTCTTTATCAATTTCAGCAGGAAAGTTATTGCACTTCTGATATTGTTCAGATAAGCTTGGAAAGTACAAACGCATTTAATGGGAAATCTGGCAAACCTTGCCCGACAAGAGCTGCACCTAGAACCATAGCTGCCCATGGCGAGGATCAGAAAACCCTACTGTGGCAGAAAGGACAATCTGGAAATTCTTCGCAACGTTTACGTTTGATTAAACCTCTTTTAAAGTGTGACACAATTGACACTGGCAATTTTCTACAGTATAATGGCGTTGGGAATATATGCCAATAAACAGATTTGTTCTGAGGAGTTACAATCAAATCTAGAAACTGCATAGAAAATTAAAGAAATAATATTGAATACAGAGTTGTTTATCGTCTTAGTGATCTTCATAATTTGGGTAGTTAGTGCTAAATTTTAGAACAAACTGTTCTATATCTCTAATCTGCAAATTTAAGATATTATATCTCTGCTCAAAAATGTTTTACTAGTGAGAAATAAATTGAGATTAGAAATTAACATTAGAATTTAATTTAATCTAGTAAATAAAGCTCCTAAAATATCAATAATAACGTTTTCTTATAGTACGTCTTGCTCTATTCATGAAAAAGCGCAATAAACAAGGACAGATAAAATTAGAGAAAGGACTAAAAAATTAAAACGTTGCTTTAATGATAAAAGCGGAAAAGTAGACTAGGATAGCACGCAACATGAATAAATACTAACTAGGCACGACAGGGAAAAAATTGCAAATATGAGGAAGATGGCATCGAATAGAAAAAAGTTTCTTAAAAATAATAATTTTTATGCTAAAATCAAAATTTGCTAATTCACAACAATACTTTCTCCAAAAGCAGCTTGCAGTATAAGAAAGTAAAAAATGATTTATGGGATGACTCACTATGATGAGATACTTGACAACATTGTGAGCGAACGAGTACGAGCAGAGAAACGGGGTTTTACCGAGAGATTACTTTTAATTTTTCTACCTGTTTCAAAGCTTCTTAAAAAAACAATTTTGCAAGAAAAGATTCTGCACGGATCAATGACGAAATAAATCGACTCAAAAGGAAGGGAAAAACTGACTCGTTGCAATTTGTTGTACAATTAAAAACTTAATTTAAATCTTGTTTAAAATTTTAAAGTTAATTTTATAGTTCATGTTGTACGAACAAATGTATAATAAAACTTTCTCTTTCAAAGTATCCGCTTTAAAATGATTAGTTTACGGAAAAAAAGAAAAGTGCAAAGTAATATCTGAATTACTTTACAATTGCAAATTGTTTTTACTCTTGTATACGAAGGTATAAAAAGAAAATTAATTCGTATGATGAATTTAAATACTAAAAGAGGTTCTATGATTTCCCAGTTTAAACAATTTCATTATTTATTTAGCTGTTATAAAATTTTAAGCCTTCCGTGTTCGATTGTTCGGCGTTTTAAACGTTATATTAGTGTTGAATCGCCGGAAATTAAGCGTTTATAAACGAAAGTGATTGCTTTTTGTGGGATTCCTTTAATTAAGTGTAACCGTTTTTATTGATCATAAGAAAAGCATAATCGGTGTAGATTTATGGTTTAATTTTACAACTCCTGTAATAAACTTTAATAAAAAAAAATATTCGTTGCGTGCTCGTGTCCTAAAAATCGGTTGGCTGAACGGCTGCTGTAATAAAAAGCTGATTTTAAAAGACGAGTTCAACGGTTTCCGTTTAAAAGTTCAAGCGAGCTTTTTAGGAATTTAGGAATTATTCAACAAAGCTTCTTCTTCCTTCTTTGTATTCAGTGTGACTTTTTAAGGGCTTTATAAATGATATTTGAAATTTTGTAATTCTGATTAGTAGTGTGATACATTACTGTCTTCATTTTTATGAACTTATTGGTTATTGCAGCGAGAAACTTTTTAAGTAACAACTTAACAAGGTTTTAAGTGATAAATCCATTTTATCACACGTGCGAGGTCTGGCTGGTTACATAAATAGCTAGACAGAAAACCTAGTTACGGGAGATAATGAGTCATGTGTTAATGTCACTCAAATGTAGATTATCTTTAGTTTAGTTTTTTGATTTTGATGTAAATTACACATTTATATCGAACAGCCTAAAAATGTCAACTTCTTATTCATCTAGTCTTTCATCACCATGAAGTTTCTCCGTAGTGCTAACCAAAATCTTTTTGTCTGTTCTTATCCTTTACCTTTCTTGCCTTCAAGCTTCTAAAGCGCAAAAATATTTTTGAGTCCTACTTTTTCATTTTCCATCCATTCCATCTTGTTAGTACCAAAGCCATAATGAAAGTATGGATATGCAGATGAGACTAATGATGAGCGAACTTTTTGAAACCATGAAATGGTTCCTGCTTTACTTCTTAATTGTATCTGTACATATTAATAACCATTTCTTCTTGCTCGTCATCCAATCGAACCATTTTTGCCTAATTTTGAAGCATTGCTCAAGTATTTTCAGCAGCCGTTAATTGACTCGCGAGTGCTACATTATACTA
>VTPC01091212.1:71130-81889 GCA_011009095.1 Ignelater luminosus
TCCGTTTTTTATTTGAATGAGCCTGTTTGGCCTGAATATGATCCTTTAAAGGATGGTGAGAAATCAATGCGTTTGTATTTGGTCTAGACTATTAATGTCCAAATCTCTAAAACAGAACAGAAGTTCGAAACTTTGATATATCATTTAATTGTCATGGAGAATCAGTTGTTGATTGCAGAAAAGCCATTTCGATATGGCGTATAATCCTGAACAGCCTGTAGAAGCTTTTGAAAGTCAAGAGAAATACATCAAACAAATTCAAAGGTTAAGAAAGTTCATTATAACAAGCTAAAACAGATATTTATTATTTCTTTTATTCAAATAAACGCTTTTGGTCTTAATGTCTAAAACCCCCAAATAGAGCAGGAGTTTGGAATTTTGATATACAGTTTTCACTTGTCATTGGTGATCAGGTTTTTATCACAGAAAGACCGTTTTGGCTTAAACGTAAACATTCTGTAGAAGTTTTTTTTGTTCTTTTATTAGAACTTTTTTGGCTTGAACATGAACCTTGAAAGAATGCTAAGACGTTCTGCCTCTAAGGCAGAACAGGACTTCGAGACCTTGATGTATGATTTCCATCATGTAGAATCACAGAAGTATCATTTAGGCATGGCAGATAAACCTGAATATCCTATAGAAGTTTTCGGAAGTCAAAAATAATACGTCAAAAATACTTAATTCGAAACAAAGGTTTTTAGTGTTTGTCTTTCTCATATTGCCCTAAAAAAACTTAACAAATAATGTTCCTTAGAACAGTTTCGTCTTTATAATGATTGTTTGATGCGATGTTACATGTTCGAGATTATTGTTCAGGGTTGATTGAAGATGTTTAAAGGTGATAGACAAAATCAATACTGTTTTATTAATTTAGACTTGTCTTAGCAGTTTTGATACCCATTTCGTAAGAAAGTGATTTGGTACTAGCACAGTAATCAATTGTATGCAACCTAAAATAAATCAAGCGATTTGAAGCCTTTTCTTTGGGCATACAGGATATATGTGCCATATTTATATTATAAGTGCCCAAATATCCACGACAAATCAAGAGTTTCAAATTCCGATTTACGATCTTAATCTGTTATGGAATATCAGTTATGGATCATAGAAAATTCTTTTGGAATGGGGATACAAGAAGGTTGAAGTGAATAAGATACGATCAAGAGATGAGTTAAGCAAAAGTACCGACAAATTGGGATCTTTTCTATTTGAATGCCAATCCTCCATCGAAAGCGCTTCAAAAACTATGATCTACTCTTATTAACCAAAATCGTTCAAATCGTTCAAAACGTCCACAACAGTTTCAAACAAGAAACCTTCATGTTGTATTGATATAATAATAAGGCACGGTTTGTGTACAATATTTTTTCAAGGTATCATTTTCTATATTTTTCTCAACGTATCAAGGTTTCTTAAGTGGTGCTGGAAGTTTGGAGACTCAGAATAGGCATCGCTGCTACACAGTACTAAACTTAACTAAATTTAAGACTTTAATTTCAACAACTTAAATTAAGTTTAGCGCGCGTTCAACGGCGGCCGGCTATTTAGGAAAGGGAATTCCTCTTTAGCCTGGTGAAGTAAGTTGTGGTGAGATAATGCGTTGTTGATGTGTTAGATTGATGGTTTGTTGAAGGTAGTGAGGGATGATACGTAGGTAGATAGGGTAAAACGGTTTTCTTCAGAAAAGCTTGCGCTGCAGAGCATTTGGGAAAGATAAGGATGGGATATTTTGTTGGAAGTAAGCGCTGTGACGGACGGGAGGAGAATTTCTGGGAGCGTTGGGATGTGCCCTGAGAAGCCTCGAGCTCAGGGACTTGAGTGAGATAGAAAAAGTTGGCCACTGTCCACCGACACAAAATGGACAGACGCGAAGAGGCTGAGAAAATGGAGTTGAGGAACGGTAGCCGACCCTACGCCCCCCAAAAGTGGTAGTGTTGCAACCATATTTCTCTCATCCGGTGCACCACTCGCGATCACTGGAGCCAAGCAGACCGTCTCGCTTTTAATTCTTTTTGAAACAAGTTAAAGCTAGCTTTTGTCAAAGTATGCTTCACATTGATATAACATAAGGCTTTTGTTTTCAAACGCAATGAAAATATTATCCTATGATAAATCACACTTTAAACTTTTTTCAGGTTCAGAAAAATAACAAATCTGGTAGCCTGGTCTAGTCTACTGATTTATTAGTCTTGAATTTCTTGTAAAAGAAAGTAGTGTGAAGACCCAAGCAGTTAATCTAAGTCAGTTGGAACAAAATAAGTTACAACTGCCAATTAATAATACTCTTATCACAAAGGGGCTCGTCGACTACGAGAGCTGGAAAGTGTAAAGAAAGCAAAGGTAATTATTTGTACTAATAACAGCCAATAATGTTTAGCCATGTGTTTGGATCTTACATATCATCAACTATTTCTTAATAAAAGGCATAAAGCGACGATTAGATGTGTAACTTTTTCAGATTTTCCACTTTAAGGTCAGAGAAATTCTAAAGTGTACTTTGTACACCACCTAGCCCAATACAGCCTAGTCCAGATTTTAGACTTTGCTTAACTTCTAAAAGCAGAACATAATCTAAATCTTTTGCGACAGTTCAGCGTGGTGAGCGGAAGTCATCCAAGCTAGATCTTGGTTTTGTATTCATTAGTAGGTCTTCTTTGTTTTAATCAGTGAGGAAGTATCAGACATTCAGATAGAACTTCCATTTCGCCATGTGGCCCCACGAACGTTTTTGGATTATTGTCGCCGAGTTTTGTGCTTCTAATGTTCTTCCTAAACTTAGTTCCCTCCTCCACGCCAACACAGCTCCGTAGATGTGAATACCAACTTCCAAATTAATATTCAGCGGGTTGAGAATAACTGAGGTTCCTAAAGAGGATCATTATAATAAACATAGTGACATATGTGGAGGAAGGCCCAGATTCTGATCCTTAAATCGATTGCCCTCACTTAGATTTTGTTTTATTTCCCCCAATGATAAGAAACTTCTTTTAAAACATTTTATAACTGGCGCAAACTTGGAAAGCTTGAGAATTAACTGTTTTCTTAACAGATTATAGCAGGAGAAAAATCTGTGAATAAAAGTTCAGAGCGGCCAATCTTGCAGGAACTGCTTTGTTCTAGAATTACTTTGTAGAATCTTTAACTTTGAATTCTGAAGACAAATTATTGCCATTAATCAATTTATAGACTGATCAATGATGGACAGTTTCGTTGTCACACGAATCAGCAGTCTATTCTGGCTATATGCATGTAAAGTCTTGCTAGTAAAAATCGCATTATTATAATAAGTGCAGAGAGCTGATGACAATATTCGGGCCCCTAAGTATGGACGTCTAGCGTTGTCACCAGCAACAAAATCTTCCAAGCCAGGAAAGAAAAGCGAGCGTGACAACTTCAACTTCAAAATATCTATTAAACAATGACTCGCAAATGATTATTTATTGATTTTTAACAAATTTTCTTCTATACATAAAAAAGTGACACTTGTTCCAAAAGAAAGTGGAAAAAGAAGATCTAAGTGGAAGACCTGTATTATAGAAGCTTGCACGGGACAGGCTTTTTGGTCGAGTCCTTCAATGGCCATGCCGAACGTCAGTTTCAGTTTTGGCCTGGTCGGGTCTGTTGAACTTTTTGGACCGGTTGGGTTCATCGAGCTTTTCGGGCCAATCCGCTCGGATTGTTTTGGGCCGCGTCGAGTTTATCTCACACCAATTTCGGCCCATGCAGAGCTCTATCCGATATGTCATAAAGTTCATTTTGTTCTAACCAGTTCAAAATTCCTTGTAAGTGAACCATTTCTAGTACAGACTTTTAATGGTAGTGTTTTCATTATGTAACAAAGATAACAACAAACATGACTAGAGATGATAAACAAAATAAGCTGCAACATCATCAGTAATCAAGCATTTCCTATCCTTAGCAAGCTCTATAGAGTTTAAGGAGAGAAGAGTACTGCGACATTTAAAACAAGCACAGGTAAACGTCACAACAATAGGTAAGTAGGAGCAGCAGTGGGAAATTCTCTTGTCAAACATGCATAATTAAGGTTAGGTTAGTTAACTTAAGTTTAGAAAAAGCTTTAGAATTCTGCTTTTTTGTGAAATCAGGATAATTCGTGTAACCCGTAAAAGAGCGCTACTAAATAATTATCAAACAATAATAGAGATCAATTTCCAATTCTTCCATCTCATCAAGTTAACATCTAAAACTTTCATACTAATTTATACGATTGCGAATTGCGAATTTTAATGATGTCGTATTTTTAAACCATCTTGGTGTTGTCACTTTCGTTATAAATAATTTACGTAATTGATTTGTAAATTTTTCCAAATTCAAAAAATTCAGTCCCGGAAATGTAACCGCGTAGGTGTTAAAGCAAAATTTTACGACGTTCACCGATATACCATGTATTTTTTAATGCACATACACAACCATAATGGTAAGTAATAAGGAAGTTTATATGCTTGGTTCTATATTATGTAATATTTTGAAACACATATTTGACCCGCTATCACCCAAAAACACTCGGCTTTAATAAATTACTTTGGATCAAAAATGTGTGCTACTTTATAAATCTAAACAAGATTGAAAGTATTTACCTGCTACAGGTTTTTCTTTCTGTTTATTTCCTGACTTGTAAATATTTCCATCGACATTTACGTCTTCATAAATCTATCGGTGCATGTATGTCACTTTTTTGGGCAGATTTCCTAAAATTATTTAATAAATCTAGGTCTAATATCATAAGGTTACGCCATTTAAAGATATCTCGAAAAAAGGAAAAAAACTTTAATGGAACTTTACAAATAAGAGAAAGACAAAACAACTCTCACTTTCACAGGGAAAGCATTGTGTATCCTACTGGCCTCAATTACGAACAAGTCGAACGATTACAAATGCCAAACTTTTTTCCGGAATCCAAGATGGACCGGTCTCACAGCCTACGCAATCACTTTTCACACCGCACTGCTGCTGAAAGAAAGCATTAATTTTTGTAAACCACAATGATTTTACGAAATATCGACAGTTTAAAATGCTCCCAGGATCGTGACACTTAAATATAAATAATAAGCGAGTTAAGTATAATAAGTACAATTTTGAGCCTTTCTGTATTTGAAATAATTTGAATAAATTTTCCAAAAATTGAAGAGTCAAGTATTGCGTGGAAATTAATAGTTTTCATGATTTTCAAGGTCGTTCTATAGACAGTAAACTTGAAAAACTTCACTTTTGAGTTTGTAAATTTGCATAGTCTATTACTTTATTCAAAAAAAAACCATGAGGATTTATAACTTCTAATCCATTACCACGTAAGTAATTTTAATAGAAAATAGAAACAAAAGTCCTGATTTCAAAAGCAATCGAAAGAATTAAAAAGTATAATACTAAACTAGAAAAAAGACGTTTGAAGCATAAGAAGACTTTAAGAAGGAACAAATACAATCGAGAATCAACAAAAAAGGAGAAAACTAAAATACAAAGAAATATTCTGAAAGATACATTAGGGAAAGCACGAAACAAAAAAGAAGAAGATTGTGATTAATACAAGTCCAAAAGTATTGTAAAGTTCAAATGTAAGTTTCCAGCCCAAACCATGGCAGTCAAAGAGAAATAAAAAGAAAAATTCTTAGCTTTACAAGGGTTTTTTCCAACTGCATATAGAAAAGAGAAGATCAGAAGGGTTTAATTAAACACCATAAAGCTAGAAAAGAGCTGCAAATGAAGGAAATATATCGTTAAGTTCCAATTCCGCTGAAAGAAGCAAAAGGATCGGAAGGCTAAAAGATACAGAAGTAATAAAAAAAGTAATTTTTAGAAAGGAGAATAATCTAAAGGAACCATGCTATAGAGTATAGATAGTTAAGCATAGGAAACTACAAGAAACGTCTTTAAAAAAGCAAAGAAAATACTATGCAAGGTTTCATTTAGGGGTGAGTAGAATCGGCCCCCGGTTACAGTTCCAACGTCAAAATTAAATTGTTTAGTTAAATTTCTGCTCGAAAGTTAGTTTTTGCTGATAAGTTTGCATTTATACCTGCCCATTTGTCCTAGGTGCCTGCATTTGTCCCCAATACAGCAAAGGTATCTTAGGTATCTCTAAACAAATTTAATTTCTGTTTTTCTTTTCTTTGAAAGAAGAAAATGAGAAGACTGAAAGCAAAAATATATAGAAAGAAAACAACACATGTCTAAATTTTATGTAGATAAAATAAAACTACGAAGCCTGGCTGTAAGGTTATATCCTATACCATAGCGAAGATACATAACTTGGGTTCCAAATCTTTTGGAATCTAACTTTTAGAAAAGTGCAAAACCAGAATGAGTCAATAGAAATAATAATACAGACATAATTCAACTTTTCAAACATAGAAACTCATATTACTACAGGCTCCAAAGAATACACCAAAAATGAAAGAAAGACAGATAAGAAAAGTATAGCAAACTATAGAGAAGAAAATAAATTATGAGATGAACTCTCGAAATAAAAAAAAAACTATAAACCGTGATCTTAAGGTCTAATACGACACCAGAAGGTAAGTAAAAAAGAAAATGGTATCTTTTCAACATTTTTTCAAAGATTTTTAAATAATAGTTTTGGTAAGATTGTAAAAAAGGTCTTAATTTAGAAATAATCAACTAAATAAAGAAGACAGGAAAAGTTATTCTCAAACAAGAGAAAGGTTGTTAAGGTTATACAGTTTACGACTAAGGTAAGACAAGAAGTATCGTCCAACTTAAATGTAAGATCTAACGTCACACCATGGAAGTTAGAGAGAGAGAGAGAGAGAGAGAGAGAGTAATGAAACCTTAGCACCAAACAGTTTTGTTTTCAATGTCAGGTAGAGAATAAAAAAAACAAAAAGATTCAAGTCCTTTTTGTAGAAAAAACAAGATAAGAAAGAATAAATAATAGAAAGACTGTGGGTTCTAGCCCCACAGATGGAAATAAAACAAAAATTTTCAGTACCAAAACGTTTAATTCTAAAGAGGAAGACAGAAACAAGAACAACAAGGAGTTCACTACATTAGATATAGAAATTAAGAATATAACACTAAAAAGGTAGAAAAGGAGTTTTAAATCAAAGCAGTGTATAGTTAAAAAGACAAATCAGTTTTAATCCCACGAAGAAAGTGAAAAGATTAAAAGGTGACAATTACGAAAAAAGCAAGAAAAAAGAATTTTTTTAGGAAAAGGTAAAAATGAAAGAACGATGCTAGATAAGCAAACTTACACTTACTTAACTATCTTTTATATTTAAAGAAATTCAATTTCCAATTTTCTTGAAAGGAAAAAAGAAAAGAAGAGCAAAAGCAAGAAGATTCTAAATTAAGTGGCTGTAAACCTTAACCTAATACCATAACAAAAATATCTTAGGCTGAGAAGCTTCAAGTATCTAATTTTAGGAAAACACAAAGCCGATGTAAATCACCAGAGAATTTTTTACAGAGAGGGAGGGAGAGAGAGAGAGGGGGGGGTTAGGTTAAGTGTGTGTTAGGTTTAGTGCAAACGAGATAGAAAAGGGGAAAAAACGAGGAGAGAGTAAGAAAAACCATTAAGACAAAATTTTCGACGGCAGCTAGTTTTGTTTCCCAGGAGCAAAAGATATGGCAAAAGCAACTTTCCTAGCAGGAAAAGTCCAGAAAGTTCCCCACATAAAGTACTACAAGCTTTAAAAAATGTTTCTTAAGCAGTAAGAAGGAGAAGTAAACAAAAACCATTGAAATAAGAAAAATGACAAATCGTGACTGTAAGGCCTAACCCGACACCATGAGGGCAAGATGAAAGCAAAAAGGTATTTTAGATTCACATAACTAATCTACAATTTGCTTAGAACAAAGGAAGTATGAAAGTAAATTTTTAACCAAGCCCAAAAGCACAACCAAATCACCAAAATAATTCAGATCAAAGATTGTTTAATTAGAACTCTCTGCTTTGTTTGTACTTTTTTAATTGCATTCTGTCGGGAGTGATTGGTTTAGCGGGAGATAATCATTATAGCTCATTTGGACCATATAAAGTGTTGCAGCAAAACAATTATAACTTTGGGAACACATTTATTGGGCCATTCTTAGCAAAAATGATGATTTTTACACAAATAGTCACCCATTATCTACAAATACAAGCAAGAACATTATTTCTGGGACATTTAATCATTTCTATGATACAGTCAACGTTCAATTTAGATCCATAAGTGATACTTTTGGAAAGGTGGAAACGAAGATCTTTTCAGACAAACGCAGTTTGGTTTTGCTCGAGAAACGTTAGACTTTAGGACATTTCAGAATTTTGCAAACCACACTTCATTAATATATGTTAACTTTGTGTGCGTGAGTATTTGAAGCATGTTTCCAGCGTTTTCCCATAGATTTTTATAATAGTTTCGGTGAGATTGTAAAAACCCATCTGTGGATTTATTAGCATTAAAAAAAACCAGATCCTTTTCTCGAAAAATAATGCGTTGTGGATTTTCCTAGTATAGTCTTGTTAAAAAGGTTAAATGAAGCGAAACCCCGTTTGTTGACTTCAGCAGAGAGGGTTACACAAGGACAGTGCTATACCAGAAATCTTTGATAAGAAAGCGCTTTAACACGTCGACGCCGACGCCCATCCAGTAGTAGATTCGCGTGACTGGTTTAATTTATTAGTTAGGGGAGTATGGGAGAAAAACAAAAAATTCAGAATTCTTTTAAAATATGGAGATCTCAGAATCCATTTAAAGAGTTTACTGATATGAATAATAATGTAAACTAGAAAAGTGAATGAGTATTTAGAGTGAGTAGCTGTCGCTCTAGTTCATTGTTTCCATATTTAGATTTCCCGCCAAACAAAACAGTTAACGTTTTAGGTTTTATGATGATGGTGACGCCGATGAATTTTTATTTTGCAATTTTATATTAAAATATGCATAGTTATCGCTTCCTTTTATCATAACATTCATAACCTCATAATTTCAAAACCGTATGTTATTTAAAATTTATAATATTAATCTCTCCCTAGATAACAAATAATGATATTTACGATGCCATTTTTATATGGAAAATTTATTCAAAATAATTGAATTTTGGTTGTTATGATAATAACAAGAATTAGCCTATAATCAATTTCGAATCAATTTATATGCAAATGTTCTCAACAAAAACGGAACGCATTAATTATAAGACCATAAATAAAACAAATCGGAAATTTATACAGCTTTAACGTAGGTGTATATATAGCCTATACTGTATAATATCCACAAACCTAATGACTGAATTTTACTTTCACTTTAATTCCGAGATTGCATAACAGTCATTTTATGCAGGAAGCTTTTGCGATAGTGTTCCACTGGCTTGTGTATGTATTACAAACAATTAAAAAAAATTTTTTTTAATATACTTTTTAATAACGAACAAATTTAAAATTTTAAGTGTTTACTGGAAATTTCAAGCACTAATAAAATTTCACTTCAGAAAAGATTAAAAATCATTTTCATTTATAAACACCTAGGAAATGACTAAATTTTACGGAAATGAGATCTGACTGACAATGTTGAATAAATTTCGCCATTAAAAATTTAATTAGCTTTTTGTGGTTTAATTAATTGTATTTATCTATTATAGTAGTAATAATATAATTTTTTTCTTAATTAAATCACATTAAATTGAGAATAATTTCTTTACACTAAACACACAGCTGTCAAGACTTCCCTTTCTCGTTTATTTACAAAAAAAATGTGAAATTACATTTTACGTATTTAATTTTTATTTTACCGAATTTATTGTTATTAAGTAACTGCACAATTATAGTAAAATTTTATAACTCCTATCTCATCTAAAATCGGTAATTAGATCAAGTCGATTAAATCATAATCAAATAACCGGAAGTTGAATTTAGAAAATAGTAATCCTAAAAGGGAATGAATATATTTTAATATTTTACTTTTTTTCGTTTTTGATTTTGAAAATGTGAAATGACACACACAAAGCGACCATTTCCGAAGAAAGTAGGAGAGTCGGTCGTCTTGCTCTTTAACTACTGTGTCACAACAAGTCTGCAGGCTGTGTTAGCATAGGTATACTTATTGCTTAAAGAAAGTGAAATTATATTTCCTGCTTGCACTAAATAACTTAAAACCTGTATAGCCAACAGGTAAAAACAAAAAATGAACACTTTTGCGTGTACGCGTAAAAAACAATTTTTTTCTCTTCTTTTTTTTATTTTAATAACAATTACAATTTAACCACAAATATTTTTATAGAACTGTTTCCATTATTTACAAGATTTCTAAATTTTTAAAATTTTTAGAAATTCTCTCTTCAATGTCATTCGAAGGTTGAAAAACAGAACGCGAAAAAATTGAAATGCAAAAAATAAAAGAAAAAAATTTGACAGTCAAGGATTTTCCACACACGTTTTATTCAACTGTTAAACGGAAATAACAAACTAGAAGCATCCGTTTATTATACCAGTATATTCCGCATAATTTTATAGTTAGATACACAAGTAAAAAGAACCTTCCGAGTTAATTTAACTATTAATATGTATATAGAATGTGTTCCAGAACTCAGTGACAAGGGTGCTTTATTCCTTAAGATCATGATCCATCCATAAAGATATTTAATTTTGTAATCATTAAATTAAGATTAACATCATCCTTTAAATCAATGCAATTCTACACACCTACTAACATAAAAAAAAAGAATACAAATTACTTTTGATATACAAATTGTTCGAAAACTTGTTAAATAAATCTTGAATGACTTCACGGTTGTCGACTAG
>VTPC01091212.1:82289-96392 GCA_011009095.1 Ignelater luminosus
TTTTGGGCAAAGCAGTGATTAAAAGTTAAAACCGTGTAGGAAAAGCTAAATCCCATTTACCTTTCCGATTTAATGTTTTTTACAAAGCAGGAATTCAATTCCAAAACCAAGTATCAACACAACATGTCGATAATCAAGGTAATTTTGAAGAGATGATATCTCTCTCAGTCTTTCTCTTTGTCTCTACTCAATCAGGATATGGAATTAATCGTCGCTCCCGATCATCGTTGCCTGCCAATAACATTCATGGTTTCAAACGTTTTGTACAAAGCACAAGTAAATGCCAAAACTATGCTCCAAAAATTTTGTGCAAATTCTGAAACTCTTTGGACAAAGCCAAATGCCAAAATCTTGTGCAAAGATCTAAATAAATATTTTATTTTGTATTTTATCTAATTTAAACAAACAGGCCTAAGTCTATAATTACATATTTAACAGGAGGAGACATGTGGTGTTGTTCCTTGCAGCGACCGTGAATTGAGCCCGGGGAGCGCCGGCAAGTTGTATAGTCAGCAAATGTCTCAAGCGATACGCCATACTCTTTCTCTTGCGACCTTGACATCATAATGTTATTGTTTTTTTGGCAAAGTAAAAATTTAATTCCAGAATAAAAGTATTAATAACCAATAACAGAAATTGTAAATATCCTGGTGATTCCAAACATGTTTGGATAAAGCTACAAATAAATACCAAAAGTCTGAATATTTACATAAATACTAATCACCTTGTTATTAACACTAAATGTCAAAATCACCAATAGGAAGATCTAATCTAAAATTTTTACAGAAGTACCGACTTCTTCGGTGATATTACAATTATTTAGACAGACCAACATATGTCAAAACCACGAAGCAATATCCAGTCTTGAATACCTACTTAATACAGTCATAGTCTCGAGTCCCCTTTCAGATTTCGAAAGCTTTTCACCAAAGCAGCAAGTAAATACCAAAATCAAAAGACCCATTACATACATTGCAGCTCATCATGCTTTTCGCTTGCAAAAATGTTAATCGCCTCTATGATTTCAAAACTGTTTGTGCAATTAAATGCCAAAAACAAATAGCGAGACCTATCCTCTGATATCTTCAACAGGTCTAACCCATTTTGCTAATTTGAAAAACTTTTGCACCAAGTAGTAATAAAATATTAAAACAACATAGCAAAACTCTGAATATATGTATAGATATAACAGTTCCAATCATCTTGTTACCCTAAAGACTTTTAGGCAAAACAATAATTAGCTGCCAAAAATATGTAGCAATGTCTAGTCTTGAATATTCCAAAAATGCCAATCACTCTTTATCATTTTAGAACTACTTAAATGAAGCAGAAAGTAGACAAAAACCCTTAGCTTAAACCTAGACTTAACTATTTACAGAAATCTCAGTCATCTAGCTAATTTAAGAAACCTTTGCACAATGCAATATTTAAATGCCTATATGTTTCAGTATCTGCAGTTATACTCATCTTGCCAATTTCAGAAATTTCTGGACATTGCAATAACTAAATGCCAAAAGAAAACGATAAAACTTAACCTTCAATTTTACAAAAGTGCTAATCATCTTGTGAATTCTAACAACTTTTGTACAATGCAATAATTAAATATCAAAAAGATGTGGTAATATTTACAAAAGTTCTGATCACCATGCTGACTGCAAAAACTTTTGGCCTAAGTAGCAATTAAATAGTAAAACAATATAGAAAAGACCTAAATACCAATTACCTTGCAAATTGCCAAGGTTTTTGTTTAACTAAGCAACATTTAAATGCCAAAACCAAATATGAAAGTCATACCTCTGAACATTTGTACAAATGTCAATAACCTTCATGATTTCAACTCTAGATCTACATAGCAAAGAACTAACTTTGAGTATTCAACTTTTCGATAAACAGCTGTTTAAAAGGCAAAACCATTTATCAAAAATCTAGCTTTGTATGGTTGCAAAAATTCCAATCATTTTTCTGATTTGAAGGTTGTTCAAAGCAGCAGTTAAATATAAAAAAATAAAAGGCAAAGGTTCTAACCATTTTGCTAATTCTAGAAACGTTTGGACAAAACAATAATTAAATATTTAGCTTTTGGTCTCGTTTATACAGAAGTTCTAGTAATTTTACCAATTTTAAGTTTTTGTCCAAAACAATAATTATTAAATGCCAAAATGTATGGAAATATCTTGTTCTAGATTTCTGCGAAAATGTAGTCCGTCTTTGCAATTTCAAAAGTATTTGGATAAAGGAGCAAATAAATGCCAAACACATGTAGCATAACCTAGTCTTAGATATTTACAGAAATTTAAATAATTTGGCTAATTTCAGAAAGTTTTATTAAATGTTAAACTTTCAATATCTACAGAAGTTCTAATCATCTTGTCGATTGCAAAAAGTTTTGGACAAAGCAACAAATAAACGCTCAAAACATGTAGTAAAACCTAACCTTCAATACCGTGAGAAGTTCTAATCATCTGGGTAAGTTTGAGAACTTTAAGAAAATACAATAATTAAATATGTCAGAAACATTTAGCAAAACTTGGCCTTGAATATTTACAAAAGTTTCAGTTATCTTGTCAAGCTCGAAAACTCTTAGCCATTGCTATAATTAAATGTCAAAGGCATGTGGCAAAAACCTAGCATCGAATATTTACAAAAGTTGCGATTATCTTGCCAATTTTAGAATCTTTATACAATGTAGTAATCAAATGCTGAAACCTAACTTTGAATATCTACAGAAGTTCCAATCATTTTTCCAATTTCAGAAACTCTCGAACAATACCATAATTAAAAGCCGAGAGCACATATGGAGGTCAAACTAGCTTTAAATAACTGTGAAGATACCACTTATCTTTGCCATTTCTATATTATTTAGACAAAGCAACAGTTACATTCCAAAAGAATATAGCATACCTAGCTTAACTTTAGATATTTACAAGAATCTCAATCATCTAGTCACTTTCAGAGACTTTTGGATAATTCGATAATTAATTGCCACATTTGTGGCAAAAATTAACCTTTAATATCTATAGGTGTTTCAGTCATCTTGTCAACTCCAATAACTTTTGGACAATGAAGCTCAGCTGTGGTAAAACCAATAACTTTCAGTATCTACAGAAAGTTCAACCATCTTGTGAATTCTAAAAGCTTTTGAACAATGAAATGATTAAATGCCAAAAACATGTATGTAAGACGTAGCCTTGAGTTTCTGCAAAAGTTCAAATCATCTTGTTAATTGAGAAATTTTTGGGCAAAGTATAATTAAATGACAAAAAAAAGTTGCAAAACCTAGCTTTGAATAAATGTAAAAGTGTCAACCTTTTTGATCTCAAAAGCATTTAGACAAAGCAGAGCTTAAATGACGATGAAAGGTGGTTTTTTAATTTTAAATATTTACAAAAACCTGAATCACAGTTACTTTCAGAAATGTTTGAACAATTCAATCTGTGGCAAAGCCTAACCTTTGATATTTACAGAAGTCGCAATCATTTTGCCAATTATAAAAAAACCTTTGAGCAGTGCAATAATTAAATGCCAAAAACACATAGCAGAACCTAACTTTCAATATCTACAGAAGTTCCAATCAAAAACTTTTGAACAATACAGTGATTAAATACCAAGAAGTTTCAATCAATTTACCACTTGAGAAAACTTTTGGACAATGCACAGTTAAATGCCAAACACATATGGCAAGATTTAGCTTTATAATTGCAACGATATCGGTTACCTTTACTATTCAAGAGTATTTAAACAAAGCAACAATTAAATGACAAAAAATCATTGTAGAACCCAATTTTACATATTTACAACATTCTTAATTGTCCGGTAATTTTTAGAAATTCTTGGAGTGGAGTGCAACACATACACTCTGTTAGTTTATGGCATAACTTAAAAGATCTTTGGTATTGACCAAAAAGCTAATTTCTATCTTTTGATTTCCATTTTTGTTTTTACACAATTTTAATATTGAATTTCCGTAGAAATTAGGTTATTCTACATTTTTAGATTGGTAACAGTTCCAGATTACAACGTTGCTAGTATTTTGATTAACCAAAAAATATATAATCCAAAACTAGTAGGAGTAATATTTAAGATATTTGGTTAGTAGGCTTGGGTTAGTCAACTTAAAATAAATGAAATTAGAATTTTAAACCCTTTAACTATTAGTATAATGAAACAATTACCTACAGGATAGTATTTTTCCTACATCGAATTAATTAAGCATAGTAAAAGCCCAGTATGACGGTGGTTAAATTCTGAGGTTATGTTGATCCTGTATTGTAAGTTCCGGGTATTCCATTTGCTTTTAGTGCTTAAAAAAGAGAAAAAAGAAAGTGGCCTTAAGATTTTTCCATACATTTAAAAGGTATTAGCAGAAAAACAAGCTAATACCTATCTATCGCCTTATAACTATAAATAATGGAAGCCAGTTTCATGCCTTGGTTAGCAAAATAGTATAATAAACATTTTTCCGGTCACCAATGGAAGCTTTGGTAAACAAAAGTAAGGTATTCATTTATTATTATTATTAGAAATTAGTCATAACTCGTTGAACTTGTAATAAAAAGTAGTTTACAAACAGAAATAAGTACAACTAATGAATGTCTAGTGTAAAAGGGCCTTTAACTTCCATCATTCTATTATTCTGAATTATACTTATCATCTCCGGGATGATCGTTGTAATTTAAGTGAAGCAAGATTTTTTCCACACATTGAAACAATACATCAACAAGTGACTTAGGTATGTCAGGTTTTTCCTAATGAACTCACCTCTAGACGCTAAGAATTAACAAATTCAAGCGACTAAAATTCGACACTTAAACAAAAAAACAAAAAACAATCACTTTCACTCGTATTTCCTTAAGAAATATTCTACATAAGTTAACATAGAACACCTGAATGACATTCACAGTCAATAATGATAATTTAAAGTTTTATAGCTTTAATAAAAATTTCATAAATAATTTAAAAAAGAGGAATTTGTTAAAAAAATTAATGCTGTTAATAACAAAATAGGTATATGTCTTAATTAAGTAAAACAGAAAAAAAAAGATTCACGATTATGTGGACCTTCCGGCTGTTAATTATTATACCGGTGAGGTTATGTCGATTCACGTTCTCCAGTGATTTCAATGAGCGGACGTAAAGGAAACTCTCACGAACTTTTATTGTTATTATTATTATTAGTTAATATCGAGAGACTATGAATCAAAATTATAACATACATTTTATGCAAATATCCTGTCATTTTATTTTTAATGGTTTTTGTCTTACAATTAGATAATTTGAATTTATTTTCTTCCTATTGAAAGGTAAGGTTATAATTGACGAAATATTTTCAAACTGAAATATGATAAAGACAGAATTTTTATTTTATTGTTATTTTATCCTTCGTCCCCAATTAAAGAAATGTTTTCAAAGTTATTGAGTAAACGATTGCGGCGGAAGTAATAAAAAGAAAATTGTGTTGTTCACAGACATGGTGTGTTCAAAAAGTTTTATTCGGTGGCAATAATTTAGTATTATGGATGCAATAAAATCGTCTATATTTTTATTTAAGAAATTCTTACATTAATATTAAATGATGAATGATTTATATCTTTTCACATAACCGTAGTTGCACTTTCCACAGTTTTCAAGCAAGAATGAAAATAGAACCTAAAAACACAAAAGTAGCGCGACTATTTCAACCAGGAAGTCATTTCTCGTTATCAAACTAGACGGTTTTTCATATTCTACAACCTGCACCGTCTACGAAATTTATTTAGTCCTTTTCCTAGCTTCCAGTCTCCATGGATCTGGTCGCTTTTTATATTACAAAATTCAATATTTTAGATATTTCAATCTTCTATATCCTACAGACAGGAAAAAATCAATGTTTTACTGATTTTTGAAAAATTATGCAATCAACAATTAAATGTGGCTTCTAGATACTGTAGATAGTCCTGTTAGAAACGAAGGCAAACAGGATTTTTTCAAACTGTCGAGCCACAGGTATTATCAAGTTCCTTAGGGAAGTCTGTGCTAATGAGCTTTCTTTTTGCGCTCACTCTCCTTTTTTGTCCATGTTTTCGGCCTTCTTTGCTGATAGCACTATTTTGTTATCTAGAACCAGTCACAGTGATCAATAAACGAATTCTTTTCTGGCATTATGGTAGTAGTCTGTCTCCTGAAGTACAATATACAGTGTGTAAAAAAAGTAAAGCACAAATTTGTGAGGACGCCATTTTGTAAAAAAGTTTAAATACAAAGAGTACTTGTGTAACAGCTCATTTTGAAGCTCTCACGAATATACGTTTAATGTCCAAGTTTCAGGAAATTTCAACTTCCCGAAACAAAATGGCGACCTGTCAAAGTTATTGTTTTTTCTTATTGTTCACGACTGTATCAGGGCATGTTATTAATATTCGAGAATAAGGGTTGAAGCATGCGGGTTTTCTTGTACTTACAACATAACATTTAACATTTTTTCTGCTGTTCTCACTTTTGGACGGCCACTCCTTGGTAAATCCTTTACATCTCCTGTTTCTTGAGATTTAGTTTCGATTCGGCTGACGGTAGACCGACTTATTGGAGTTCGATTGGGGTATTTGTTATTAAATAAATCACATGCTTCTTGTTGCGTTCGAGTTTTATCACCACAAGCAATCATTATGAGTATTTCGATTCTTTCTGTTTCAGTTAGCTTCATCATGAAAAACGTCGATTAATTTGAAAGTTTGCAGTTAATTATGGTTGACAGTTCTAATGACAAGTGAATGTAGAGTCATACATCTTAGATTATTCTCGAATAGTAATAACATGGCCTGCTACGGACGTAAACAATAACTTTGACAGGTCGTCATTTTGTTTTGAAGAGCTGAAATCTTCTGAAACTTGGACATTAAACGTATATCAGTGAGAGCCTCAAAATAAGAGCTATTACACAAGTACCCTTTGTATTTAAGTTTTTTTTTACAAAATAGTATCCTGACGCCACCTTGAAATTTGGAACAAAAATTTTTTGATTCAAATATTGCTGATAAATAAATAAAATCGACGTGTTCGAGCATTCTGCCGAGAAATTAAAAATAACGCCGTAAATGAATGTGTGCCTTACTTTTTTTACACACTGTATATTAAATGTGCATGTGGAAGACGCAGAGTGCTAAATTGCTAAAAAGGTGTATATGTTTGACAAATAACCTGTCCAAAATCAAAACAAATTTTTGGTTTTAATCCGTATTTTTTCTTATGTGAGGCTTACTCCATTCATTTGGATTTGCATAAGCTTTTTGAACTCACTCTTCTTCTTTCCATGTTTTTGGCCTTCTTTTCTGATAGCATAGTTCGGTTTTTTGGAAGCAGTCACAGTGATTAATAAACGAATTACTTTTTGGCATTGTGCCAGATGTAGTTTGTCTCATAATATACAGCCCATGCTAAACGAGCATGTGAAAAACTGTATAGGTGCCAAAAAAGTGTACATGTTTGAAACATAATTTGTCCAAAAGCAAAACAATTTCTGGAACTGATAAATCTTCATCATTTTTACTCATGTAAGTTTACAAGTGCCATCTCAATTCATTATTAAGCTAACTCTTCTTCTTTCCGTACATACTGATAGCATTGTTCTGTTATCTAGAACTATTGTTTGGAATTTTGCCGTCAACCAGAATCTAGCCCAACTCGGCAGGAGAGAAGTAAATATATTATGTGCAAACGTCACAAGAAAGTAAGATAGAAGAAGCGAAGGGTCTCGATTTAGTTAAACCTAAAACCACCCTCAGCTCAAATACAACTATCAGCACGTTTAATAAATAAATAGACAACAGATACGTAGTTCGCTTAGCTATCTTCATGCAACACCGCGCCGCGCTGGCTAGATTAGTTAACCTTGCTTGTCAGATTTGAACATAGTGTTTTATAAAGAGATTAACAATTTATGTAGTTGTCGAAAAGCTTAAGGTTTTTATATGTTGTGCTTTGGAATTTAGTTCAAATGCATGGAAGGACATCTTGTTTATTAATTAGCACTAATTATTATATGGCATTTTGTTTTTAAGAGCTAGTAAGTTGAATATCGTTTGAAACAATGGAAAGGTAAACCTCTTGTTTTTCCCTTTGCATTCACTTTTATCTTGATACGGAAGAAAACTCACTTGTTTCTGAATATTTTAATTAGTTGGTAAATACAGCACATCAGAAGAACAAATTAAAAAACAAATGAAGTTAAGATTTGCATATAATTGTATTACAATTGTAAGGATATTTTAAAGATTATTTAAAAACACTGAAAAAGACTAAGACAAAAGCTGAAAAATCGAACACATAAAAATATTGCCTACACCAGGTAGGTTATGTTATTATTGTGGTTACCCGTAAGGTAATTTCGTTCTATTATTGACTGACAGTTAAGGTTAAACGTGAAATAAATATTGATTATTTAAACTAAAAATATGGTCAGTTCGAGAATCTTAATGTTTACTTTTAAAATTAAATGTTACTTACAATTATAAGTGAAGAAAAGTAACGTAGCTGAACATACCTGCAAAAGAACAAAAGCATTAATAAAAAATTTATGCGAAAACAATTGAATTATATTCAAGCATAAAAGGCTAAATTAGTGTTTACTTTTTTCTCAAAAGAGTCAATATAAAAACTTGAAAACTTAATTAACTTTGTTAATTATACTTTTCGATACTTATGGCGATATTTAAATTTGCCGCCAACATTTTTTTTCCTTCAATTCATCATTAGCTTACATCATGATCATGTAGAAGATCCTTGAAAAGAGTACACAAAAATAATAAAGCACATGTCTCTCTGTCAAGTATAAATATAGTGGATCTCTAATAAAAAAGAAATTCATAGTCATCATCGTTGCTTTTAATAAATATCAGCAACAAGATCTCCTTATAATAATACCTTCACTACCTACCTACCTACTGGTAGATTGATTCAATAAAATGTAAATTTTTTTCTTATACAAAATATATCATTCATTACTTGTTCTACTTTTACATCTATTTGTTGGTACCAAAACAATTTAAAAAAATTATTAGGTAGTAGTTACTACAGGAAGAGTATGAAATTAACACCCAGACATTTGCGTTAAAGCAGAAGTAAGTAGTCAGTTTCAAACTTTCATTTTCACTACATCAGAGACTGGTTCAGTGGGACGCGACTACTTTTCTATGCCAGTGTGTAAATGAAAGTGAGAGCATAACTAGTATTTAATATTCGTTTATTGCGAGTGAAATAATATTTTACAATAAAAAAAGGAAGAAAAACCAGTGTGTTGTAATTTAGGATGGTCTCTTTCTAAAAGGCATCTGTTAAGTGCCAAAAACTGGTTTGAAATATAGATCTTGTTTTGCACAAACAAAATTTTGCAGAAAAAAGGCAATTAAGAAAAACTAATATTAGATTGGAATAAGCAAACATCTCATCTTAGTAAATCAATTTCTAAATATAGTTTAGCTCATTTTTTTCTCACGGTATATAAACTAGATTTACTTCAATCTTGGAAATTCATTTAGAACAAGTGAAACAGACTTGCTTTTCTACAGTTATAAGTTTAAAAGAAGACTGCGCGTTTGTTTTCTCAAAATCAATTTTGTTTGTATCTAAAGATAAATGATCTTTTACTCCCCATATTGGTAATATCAGTTTGACTGAATATCAAAAAGTGATTTTCCTTCAAATAAGAGTCCAAATAGTTAAAAGTTTCATGTTATTATTATTAGATCAATTGAATAAATCTATTTCTTAACAGAGTTTTACGAGTCAAACTGCAATGATTCACTCAAATTGGTATGAAAATATAAGCAATGGCTGGTCATTATTTTCGCATCCATAATTGTAATCAAACAGTGATAAATATTGTTCATGATACCAAATTATTAAAACATCTGCATGGTAGTCACAAATGTAGACTGTAGCAGCAACTGGCTGAGAAACATAAATAAACGTATCAAAAATCAGACAAAGATGGCCAAACCTGACAGTTGTTAAACATGATAACAAGTCTCTAAGAAATGTAAAGTTATTTCACAGACGCTTCAAGACAGAGACAGAAAAAACAACCCTGAACTATTTTTTGTAATTTTCTAAGGCGCCTAGAATCGATGACTTAATATCAAGGGTGATCCTCTTCAAAACACTTGAGACCTCAGTTTGCGAAATCATGTAGTCGTCAAGATTTGTTTACAAAAACTTTGACTCAAGACAGTTCTCTATTATTTAGCAAGTAAACTTCCTTTTTCGGCCAAAAGTTGCCCGAGCTATGAAAGAAGCGCCATAGAATTCTAGTCTAAAGACTACTAGCCATCCCAGCACTAATGTTCAAGAGCTGAGTTAGGTTACTTAGATCGGACAAGCCCACCTGAGCATTTATTAATAATGCCCAAAAGAAATTTCTGGTTTGGTTTTCATTCTTTACTCATACCATAAGATACCACCTTCAACCAATGTTTGCCTTGGAGAAATCAGTTTTTCGGCTTTCTTGTTATTTGGTCAAATCTTACCATACATAATTCAAATGGAACTAAAAAAATATTGCTGTGATTTATCTATCAGAACACTTTAGATAACTAGTGGCACACTGCCGTAAGCACAAAAAATTGACTCCGTTTATGGGATATTCCCTTCCCCTTACCTTCTTAAAAGTTGCGTTTCTTCTAGATTATCTTGTACCATCACTAATGTGGAATTATATTCAGCTACAATCGCAAATCTTTTAAAAACCATCTTGTGCGTTTAGTAGTTCCGTTACTAATTAATAACAAACTAGCTTTCTGGATAATTGGGAAAATATCTACTAGCGCCACTAACAGTTTTGATAAAGAATTTATTGCAACAACTTTTATGGTTATAATTGCCCACATAGAGATATTTAAAATAAAACCATTAAGATAACCGGTAAATTCATTTTTTATTACAGCCATCTCTTAAGATGATGCATGAACATTTCCACGACAGGTAATAAACAATAAATTTTTTATCGATACCATCTTTTAAAGAAACTTACAATAACTCATTTTTTACAACTCGCTTTTACATTTTACAATACGCTCAAATTTCATAGAAATATAAACTACTCCGCCTCTGGATGAAAACAATATAATATAATAGTAATACCGCAGCAATTGAGAAAGTTGTATAAAACGTTTTTGTTTTACAATGTCTACTGTGATAAGTAGGAGCTCCGTTTCTAAAATTTATGGTTCCATATTATCAGAATTGTAGATGACTTGTAGATTTCATTAATAAATGCCCAGGATAATTTATTACACACTCGTGGTGTGGTATTTTTTTTTCTCTCTTTTTTTAATTTTATTTTTGCAAACATAACCAATTTAAACTTTCACTTGGCAGTACACTTACTATCTGTATAACTAAATCAAAATTTAATACAATTTAAAAGCGCGAGATTATAACTACGAGCAATAAAATTATTGTAGCGGAAAAGGAAAATAAAAATTTCAGACATTTATACGCACTACTCAAACAATATACAAAAAAGATGGAAATATGGGAGGGACTGAAAGTAATACGGTAAGTAGTATAAGTATGCATATAATATTGCGCAAGACTTACCTCATTTGTGTCTTGCGATGCGTTGGATTGTAACGCGTTTCGTGTCGAGAAAATTTTAAAATTGCAAGAGTTTACTTTCTCTTTCATTCACTCATGACTGATTTTTATATTTGTTAAGTTAAACTTTTTTTGATTAAATGAGACTATTAAAACGGTTAGCACCCAGAAAAAAAAGCAATAACGAAATTTAAAAAAAGTGAGCTAAATTATCGTCGCTATGATTATTATTTTAATTGACATTTGATTGGATACTAATGCAAAATAATTAAAAACAAAAAAGAACTTTCAGCTAAATAAACTTACCAAAAATTTAGTGTTCGATTGTCAACATAAAGTTGTCAAAAATTACATTTATTATTCATTCTTCACGGTCCTGTGAGCCGGATAAATACATCTCGTGTCAGAAACTAACGCTATGTAGGTATATTTAAAAGTTCTTATTAAATTGTTATCAAATAAAACCGTAACTGGTCTAGTAACATCATTTGTCTTTATTTGGTTAGCGGGCGGATAGCTCTTTTCAAGGTGCTTAATAGTTTTTCTCCAGCAGTATTAGCTTCCCTTAATATTGCTTTCAGAGTTTATTATATCAGAACTGGGTTTACGTAGGATACGATTCAATCATTGCCACTTTTGTCTTATGATAATTCTTTCGACTGGTTCTTATTGTGTTCACACCCATCCAAAGGATGGATTAATTACACCATAGTAATTGATGTTTTCGGTTTAGTTTTTATGTAGTAAAGAAATTCATATGGTCTCAAACTTTACTCATTTATTTCATTCTGTAAACTATTATTTGGGCGTCTGCTTGGCTTACAGCCTTTTAAGACAGCTTAATACTAAGAACTTAGCAACAAATCTTGTGGAATTCTTTTTTTTTTCATATTCCTTTTAACAAACAATATAATAGAGATTTAGTCATTTCTGATAGCTTTTATTAGCCCAACCAAGAGGAAATTCCATAAACGTATTTTTTAATAGTATACATTGTACAAGCTGTTCTACAGATCCAGAATATCATAATTTGCCAATTGCTGTGCAGTTAAGTCTATTTATCGACTATGAATCACTTCCAAATCAGCATAAAAGGAAAGTCAGACGGAAATTTATTTGAAGTTCCACGTATGCGCTTTGATTTCGTATTTATTAGTCAAGTATCTTAACCAAGTCAACCTCATGAAGGCACCCAAAGCAAAATAGTCCAAAAACTGTAAGATTCCTCTAAATTAACTTCGATTGCATTTTTGGCATAAAAATCCATTTTGCCAAACACATTGTTACGAGTGTCTCAAAGAGTATAAACATTTGGTAAACAAATCATTGGGATGTTGCAATTAAATAAAGTTAACACAGGTACATGCGCAAGGTCTTTGGTTTTTGTTAAGGCCATTCTATGAAAAATTAACATAATACTTCGAATACTCCCAGTATAAACAATTATCAGTCAACAGATAGAGCTAAATTTTGTTAAGATTAGTGAAAAATTGAGGAAAAGAGAGCGAACAGCAGCTACAATCAGTGATGCCAGAGCTGATGATAGATTTCCAGATCTGAAGAATTTGGGCAACAGTGTATTGACTCTCGTAAGTTTTTAAAATTTCAATAAAGATCGCAATGGTTGCATTTCTCTCCAATAAAATCACTTCTATAGTTAGGCAAAGTTAATTCAATTCGGGTTCTATCCGAATCCAACAAAAAAATATAGTAATTGAGGAAGACGTGTCTTGGACGTAAACAAAACACTTTCAATTTACCGCTCTTAGGAAAATCACGCAAAAGCAAGATAAGTATCTAAAAGAATTTATGCTTGGTACGTCAAAATATTAAATTTTTGTTTTCTAATTGACAGGATTATCAGTCATGAAGAATCTTTGATAAGGGCTTTTATAAACTGCAAAATGGGTAATGGAAAAGATCTGAGTAATCAACACATTTTCTGGAAAAATAAATGATACTTAACCATTTTTTTCTAAGAAGGATCATGTCAATGAGTGCTTTTGTAAAGTGCCTATATGGTTATGATAAAGGTTTGAATAACCAACAAATTTGCTGCAGGGAAAAATAATGATCAACCTTTTTTTTTCTCAAGAAGGATCATGTCCATGAAAATTTGTGTGAAGTTCCTAAGTGGATATGATAAAGGTTCAAGTAATCAACAAATTCATATCTTTTTTTAAAGGGGATCATGTCAATAAGGACTTTTGTAAAGTGATTATGATAAAGGTTCGAGAGACCAACAAATTTTCTGAATAGATAAACGATACCTAACCGTCTTTTCTGAAAATGCATCATGTCCACGAGAGCTTTTGCGAGTTGCATAATTATCGGAAAGATTCTAGTGACCAAGAGACCTTCTAGATAGACAAATGATACCTAACACTGTTTTTTGAAAAAGTGTCATGTCCACGAGATCTTTTGTCAAGTGCCTAACTGATTATGACAAAGATTCGAGTGACCAAGAAATTTTCTGAATGAATAAACGATACCTAACTGTCTTTTCTGAAAATGCATCATGTCCACGAGAGCTTTTGC
>VTPC01091212.1:96479-206066 GCA_011009095.1 Ignelater luminosus
TGAAAAAGTGTCATGTCCACGAGATCTTTTGTCAAGTGCCTAACTGATTATGACAAAGATTCGAGTGACCAAGAAATTTTCTGAATGAATAAACGATACCTAACTGTCTTTTCTGAAAATGCATCATGTCCACGAGAGCTTTTGCAAGTTGCATAATTATCGCAAAGATTCTAGTGACCAAGAGACTTTCTAGATAGACAAATGATACCTAACACTGTTTTCTGAAAAAAGTGTCATGTCCACGAAATATTTTGTCAAGTGCCTAACTGGTTATGACCAAGATTCGAGTGACCAAGAAGTTTTCTGAATGGATACCTAACCTTCTTTTCTCCAAAAGCATCATATCCATGAAAGGTTCTGCGAAGTGCATAATTAAATATGACAAAGATTTCAGTGACTGACTTCCTCGATGGAAAAATCTTCTTTTCTCGAGAAAAGTCATGTCCATGAGAACTTTTGTAAAGTGCCTAACAACTGATTAATATGACAAAGATTCGAGTGACCAAGAAAATTTATGGATGAACAAATGATACCTAACTTTTGTTACCTCAAAGTACATAGGTTTATAAGGATTTTTACAGGATGTATAATTGATTATAAAAAAGTTGCGAGTAATCAAGAAACTTCCTCGATGAATGAATGATATCTAACATCTATTTTGAAAACAGATTATGTCCATGAGGACTTTTGTACGAGGTATAATTCATTGTGATATAGATTTGAGTGACCATCAAAGCTTTTAGATAGAGAGATGATACCTGATCTTCTTTTATCAAAAAGGGTCATGCTCACGAGGATTTTTGTATTGTGCATCATTGATTATCACAAAAATTCGTGGATCAAGGAATTCTCTAGATGAATAAATGATAGCTAACCTTGGGGCTTTTGCAAGCGCATAATTGGTTATGACAATAATTCGAGGATCGAGAAATTCTCTAGATGAATAAATGATAGCTAACCTTGGGGCTTTTGCATTATGACAAAAATCGAGTGGCCAACAAACTTTTTGTCCAAATTATGCACTTTGGTTTTCTTAGTTACCAGTTGAGAAAGTGGAGAAGAAAAAAACCAAAACTTGCGATACTGGAATGATTGAGAATTGTTTCGTTAGAAACATAAAACATTTTTGAATTAGAAGAGATTCCAGAGCCCGCAGCTGGAAATCTTATTAGTTTCGTGGTAGAGATCCATCATTGATCTAAATCCCTCTCTCTTTCTTTTGTAAAGACACCAAGTGCCCTACTACATACACATATTTAACTTACTCGATACTATTGCACAATTTTGATGACGCATTGCTGTTGTCGGAATATTTTACTTCTTGTTCTGTCTTTTGGTTTCTATATTTAGACTTGATCTCATCTTTAAATTCCCTTATTCGAGGAGAAGAAACTCTTGATATAATTAGAGTATGATCAAAAGCATCAAGAAAAGGTGTAACCTAAAATAACGATTATAAACAGCACTTCAACAGTTTTGATGACGTCAGAAGTAACTAAGGTATCAGATGAAGAAACCTAAGAGCGCCCAAGTAGAGAATAATCTACAAATCATATCTGATACTTTACTAAAAGTAGTCATAACATTTATTAGTTTGAAATAAACAACAAATGATGATATCAATCATGAATTTCAATTCAATAATTTCGAACAGAGAGATTAAGAAAAGAATGACTCAAAATAGAATTGGGAAGAAATCAGAAATCCATAAAATTACGGTATACATGACACCATTAATTATTATTAAAGAACAACTCTATGAATAAAATAGAAAACCGTAAATATTTGCAATTCAACATCAAGAATTTAATGAACCAACGAAATAGAATGCCATTTACGTCAAAAGTGTAGACATTTTTTGTTTTTATCTGCCAACTTAAAATTCATAAAAAGAATGTATAGTATTAGTCAGAATGTGTAGTAATTAATATTATTTACAGCTAATTACCATAAAGAACCACAAAAAATTAAAAAAAATCGAAACATACAGAGTGCAATAAAATAATCCACATACCCATTGGGAAAAAATCTCAAAATAACAATGAGATGTTTCTATGCATGTTCAATTATTAAAAATAGCAAGTCAATATAATTAATTCAATATCAATTTCTTAGTAAACAATAAAGAGTGCACGAATATATCGGGATTTACATTATTTTACATTATCCACCGGTACCGCAGGCTAAAACAAATCCACCTACTAATCTGCATAAATAAAAACGAAAAGAGAGGAGATGAAAAAAAGGAACGAACAAACGACTCAACTAGTATATTCAGATCATAAAAAGTAGTTAGCCCTGAATGTTAGTGATGTTTAAATAATTTTTATAATATATTTCAATTTCCATTTTAGTTTTTGAAATATTAAATGCTAACCTTAACCAAAAACAGAATGGTTCTATTAATTTTACGATAAAATGTAATAAAAATAAATGATCCACGTATAAAATAATTTCCCTCGTGATATTTAAATTTCTCTTTGTGAACCTGAAAAAGATAGACAGGTAGATATCACTACATACATACAAACAATTTTGTACTTAACAAATAAAATAAACACAGGATTGTGATACAAGATTTCTTATCTACAGGAGAAAGCAAGCATTGAAATTGCACGATTTTAAAATTGTCGACAGTTTTAATAAGCTGAACGGGAAATTATGCTATAATTGAAAATAAATAACTAGTTTATACGTGGAATTTAAAAAAATTATCCTAATTTCTAAAAGGTTTATATTTATCCTTGAGTAATTTAGAAGAAAAAATGTAATACTTCATCATATTAAGGTTAACACCTATCATCAAACTTCTAAGCTATCATTTTTGATACCAATCAGTCATTTAAGTTTTCTTTCTTCCTAATTTAGCAAATTTGTGGCACTATCTGTTATGTGTATTAACCGCAATGTTGGGAGTTTTTGCAATATTTTCGTCCTTTTAATAAAAGCATCAATCATTGAGCGTCTACTTTTTAATTAAATGTTTTATAATCTACGATTCTCTGTATTTGGACACAAGATTTTAGGTTAGTCTAAGAGACCCCTCTTAAAAATCAGAGTACTAATTTAATGACTAGAGATGAATATTTTGCAATCAGGGCAAATTTGGAGATTGTGCTCTAAGATTAGTGCTAGATCGACACTATTAGAGACCTGAAACTTGTTATTTCTTGGTGGTCCCATTAATACCCACAGTTGTCGAGTTTCTAACAAAACTTTCATTAATAAATCACGGGGCAGAAAGGGGCAAGAACTTTTAAAATTAATCTTCTTACACATAGAGCCGAGCAACACAACAATGACATAATTATCAAGGCTCTACAAACCTTTTTTTGTCAAAGACTTAAAGATCTGTAAGAAACCAGAACATTGTAAAATCTCAAGAGTTCTGCAAAGAAGACATTTTTCATGTAGATTCCAGGAACAATAATGACGACATAATTATGTTCACACGACATACGGATCTTCAAAAACCTAAATGTCTATAAGAAATCTTGACGTCACAAGAACTCAGAATTCTGCAAAGAAGAAGACTCTTTGCGATTAAACGCAGGAATAACAATGACATAATTATCAAGAGGACTTGAAGATTTTCGAGGGTCTGCAAAGACTCTCAGGTTTTCAGAAACCTGAAAGTCTGTAAGAAACCAAACCAAAACTCAAGATTCTACAAAGAAGACTTTTTGCACTTGAGCCCAGGAATAACAATGACATAATTATCAAGAAGACTTGAAAGCTCATAAAAATACTCTGGGATTTCAAAAACCTTAGAGTTTGTAAGAAAAAAGGATGTCGCAAGAAGTCAGAATTCTGCAAAGAAAAAACTTTTTGCATGTACACTCCTGAAACAACAACATAATTGCCACTAGAAACTTACAAAGTTTGTCAAGATTCTCAGGTTTCTCGATGTAGAGCCCCCTACAATAACAATAATATAATGATCGAGGGGACATGAAGTTCTCCAAAGTTTGCAGACTCGCGGATTTTCGAAAACTTAAACATTGATATGAAACCAGGGCAAAAACTTCAGAATTTCTCAAGGAAAAGGTTTTTTGCAATGTAAAATCCAGAAATAACAATGAACAATAATGATATAATTATCAAGGAGACCTGAAAACTCACAAAGATTTGCAAAGACTCGCCGGTTTTCAAGCCTAAAAGTTTTGAGAAATCAGAACGTCGCAAGAATTCAGAATTATGCAAAGACAAGACTAATAAGAGCCTAAAACCTTAATATAACATGAAGGTTTACAATTTAGTGTCCCGAGAAAATTTAAATGCCCAGGTCCACAAAAACTCAAAATCTACTTTTCAGAATGCAAGCAAATTCAAAATTAATTTAAATAAAAGGCACAATTACAAAAGGGAGAGACTCAACTGTCAGCTAGACGATGGTATAGATTTTAATGGGTTTTACATTGAAGCCAGTCCACTGGTACTGATTTTAATGAAATCGTTTGAGATTACAGCGAGTCAAGAAGTAGGAGCTACAACAGTCGATATCTTGAAAAACCATTGTAGGTTAGCCATTAAACATAGAAGAACAGAAAGCTACAGTATAGGAGTGAATACAGTTCTATTTGAAAGGTTGATAATTAAGAAAGACAACAAAAGATAATTTTTCTTATTAACAGAGATTTAGATGGTCGTGAATTGTACTGTTTGGTAGAACATGGGTAATTTTCGGTTGAAACGTAAATTGAGTAATTATTTATTCGGAAAATATTATATTCCAAACAATTCTCAAAGCCAAAAAGATGCAACAATTGCAAAAACAGAAGACAGTACTAAGAGGAATAAAAGATCAAATCTGGTATTTGATTTGCTTTACTGTAATTATAAACAAATTTGGTTTGGTTTGGTACTGTTGAAAATAATCTAGAGTTGGTCCAAAAAAGAACGTACTACCCTTTCTACTGATTTAATAGCAAAGTTTAATTTATGTCATGGTATGCCAAAAACCTGATGTGGCTAGATTCAATACAAAACAAAAATGAAAAAGTTCCTTTAGTATTAATTAGATCTTTTGCTAAAAAGTACAATCCCACATAGAAAGTTTTAAGATCATCTCCAATCAAACAAAAAACCTAGAAGTATTATCATGGTTATAAAGAATTGGAACAGCTAAATCAATGTTACTCAAGATTCCTTAAACAACTTCTTTGAGGGCTTGGTTTTACAAAAAATAAGTTGCAACAGTTTTGGGCTGTTACCATTGATATTTTGTTACTCGCTATAAATTTATTTTTTTTTTAAATCGAGTTTTGACAAATAAATATTGCATTTATTCTTCTTGTTCTTTCTTCAAGAGACTTTTGATATGGTACGATAAATAAATTTGCAGAAATTTAGGCAAAACATGAATCAAAGTCACAAGAAGTAGAAAACATTTCTTATCAAAATAAAATTCTACCGAGTATGTATTTTTGCAAAGAAGCAAAGCAAAGCACGTTATGAGACGATATAAATTTAATTATAAGATAATCAGTGGAATAATTAACCAGAAAGGATAAAAAATGTCAAGTTGATAATTTTGGTGATATTTAATATACCATACATGCTCATGGTATAACGATACTGATTTCCAAAACATCAGTAGTAAATCCGTTCGAAATACTGAGGAATTTTGAAATTTTACAAGAAATGTTCATGTTCCTTGATTGGAAACTACTATATCGAAATTAAAAAAAATCTCGAAAATCTCTCATTAAAAGTTTCAAAAAACCTTGATGACCAGACCTCTTCTGGTTTCTCCTACACTTTTGCTTTAGAATCGCATAACTACTTAAATTCTCATTTAATGTATGCTCTTGGTGTTTTGTTTTTATATTCCTAATTTACATTTTTGATTACGTCCTTTAAATCGTGACCTAAATAAACCCATAATTTTTGATATTCAGGAAATCCAAAGCAACTGATAAGATTTATGGCCAAATTATTCTTGAAAGTCTAATTTTGTCCGTAACATTGATCTTGTTTCTACTATTATTACTCAATTAAAAGTTTTGTCTTTCATACATTAATTTTATTTAAATTGACTTGTAACGTGAATCCCATCCTACAATATATTTGCTTTTAAAATCTGGTCTCAAACCGGTTGTAACCTTGAATATTTTTATTGTTTCTTTTAATGTTTTTCCGATTTTTTAGATCCGTTCCGGTTGATGTTAGAATGATTATGCTCAGTTCCTAATTTGAAAATGTAAAGAAACCTCATTTTTTTCTCACTTGTTTTAGCCAACTCATTCCTATGTTATTAAGGTTAGAAAAAGGTTAAACCTAAATAAATTTAAAAATAAATGAAATACAAGGAAACAAACGGAGTTCCCCACACGATCTTGTACTTATAAAACGTTTATAGCAAATAAAGAAACGTAAAGTCCCATTAAAAATATTTTTAAACGTAACCACAAACCACATTTATTGAACTAGCATCTCATCAAATATAGAAAAATCATCAAGGATTCCCGAGGAGAAACGAATACATTAAGCAGCTACAAAGTTAGTTTATGCACTCTTCTTGGAATGTTGCATTTTGCGTTTTAGAAAATTCAAATCTTAATAAAATTAAATATTTATTGATTCATTAATTTGCCAAAAACTAAAAAACAGCATCTGCAATTTATTCATCATAGAAAGTAGTAAAATTACACAAAAATATTTCGCAATACCACAATAATGTAATACATTTCTAATTTAACAACTTCATCGTTCATCGATCATACCAATTTTAAAAATATAACCTAATTCGTTGATCTTCCGCCAGAAAAAAGGTGCTAAACGCACGCACTTTTATTTAACGGAATTTGTTAATTTGTTATGCGGTTACTTTCAGGAAAAATTTAGCAATTTCTATCTTTGTCGCTCTCCAATAAAGATATCCGAAAATATTCTGGGTATAATAATTACAATGTATCTGCCTACTTACAAAAGGTGAAAGAGCGACGTGAGATTTTCAAACTTGGTATAAACCTTAAAATGGTTTTATACAATTTACAATACAACACAAGAACGCTGTGTCCCAATCCCGGAAGAAAAAGATCGGAGAAAGTTTCTTTTGCTTGCTTGCTAACTCTCGTCGGTTGGTCGGTGTTTGTGTGTGTATTAACAAACTGAAACCGGTTGCGAGGGCAGAAAATAATATAAAAGTTTCAGGCGTGCCGTGGTTCCAATTTAATACCACCATTTGAAACTTAACACCTCCACATCCATATATCTCCAAAGAAATTGGTTCTTTCACTAATTGTTTTTATTTCCTGTTCGGTTATTGATGATGCATTTTAATAACAATTTTTTCTATTGATGTTATTTTTTACGAAACGGATAGTTGAAACTACTAACAAGCATAGATAGGTGTTAAAGGTCATTTTATATGTCCAATATAATGGAACAATTAATGTATGGTGAATGTTGAAACATAATAGGGAGATGAGTATGTGGTCTGATGCTCTATTCATTTACCATGCATGAAAATACTGAAATGCTCATAGCATGACGAATTTGCTACGAAAATATAATCATAGTGTAAAATTCCTTAGCAACAATAAATATACTTTTTGATCTACATTATAGATAATTACATTAATTAAATGTCATAACTACTACATGAGTTTTAAAGAAGTGTCTTTTATGGAATTTCTCATGACCCCAAATATGGGCCTCTTTACTATTCTAGACCATCTTTAGCAACTAAATTACGAATCTTAGACCTTTCAATATAAACTTATAGTCCAATAACGAATCTTTTGGCCAAATAAATTTTTTTTTGAAATTTCCTTTATGAGCATCTGAACACTGCTCTTGTTCCACAAAAACACAAAACGATCTGAATCTCCTTACATCTTCCAACTAAAGCACAAGTGAATAGTATCAACAATAAGTCAGCCAAAATCATATTGACGATTTGGTCGAATACGCAGTTAAAATAGACAACTCTCCCAATTTGATTTTAAGTTAATGTTAATTTGGTTTGATGCAAAACCTTTTTTCCCAAAGAAAATCCTTTTGGTAAACTTGAACTTTAGTTAAGGAATCAAAATTTTTCTGTTAAGAATCTTAAGTAAATTTTAAATAACATCAGCTGGTGGAACAAAGCAAAGTTTTTTCGCTTTAAAAAGCACAAGAAAATTAAAAATGTAGACGAGTTTAAGCCAGAAAGTTAAACATTAGAAACCAACTTTGCTCTTGGTCCTTTTCAAAACTACAGCAGAAACTCCGACCTCGCAAAGAAAGGTTTGATAACCATAACTGGGTTTTATCTTTTTTTTGTAGAGTTATGAAACTAATTAGACTAATACCCATCGTAAAGCAGTCTTGGTCATCTCGAATTGAGTTCACTTTGAATATTGCGCACTTCACCCACATCAATAAAACAAATAGCTTCTCAGCTGTACTGATTAATCATTTTGTTTAAAAGGAAATAAGTCAAACAATTTTGCTTTATGATCTTAAGTTTTGCCCATTGTACAAGAATTTCTGGAAAATCCATTTAGCGCAAAGCAAAATCTTCTGAAGGTAAGTTTACTCGACCAAGACCTTGTTTAATTTGTAATAAATCATTTTGCTTTATTTCCTTAAATTGTACTGATTGCAGGATTTGAGAATTTCTGAAAATTCAATTTAACGTAAAATAAAATCTTCTGAGGGTAAGGCTACAGGCTAGAACCTGAACGAAAATCTTTTTAATTCATAATAAATCGTTTTGCTTTGTGGTCCTCAATCTTGTTGATTGCATAATTTCGGAATTGCTGAAGATTACATATAGCACAAAGCAAAATCTTCTGAAGGTAAGACTACTCGCTAAAAACTTAACCAAGACCTTTTTAATTTATAATAAATTGATTTGCTTTACGCTCTTAAGTTCTGATGATTGCATTATCTGGGAAATTCTGGAAATTCTATTTAGCACAACGCAAAATCTTCTGAAGGTAAGGTTACTCGTTAGAACCTCATCCAAAACTTGTCTAAACTGTTTTGCTTTGGAATTTTAATTCTTTTCTGAATCCACGATTTGTGAATTCGTGTAAATTTCATTTAGCTCAAAGTAAAATCTTCTAAAGGTAAGACTACTTATTAAATCTTAATCAAGACCTCTTTAGATTCATAATAGATAGTTTTGTTTTATGGTTTCATGGTTAAGAAATGGAGATTTTATTTAGCACAAACGCAGAAGGAGCAACTTAACGAATCACCAGCCATTCCAAAGTTACAAGGCTTTGAAAGGCAACTGTAAGCATCGAAAAGAGTTTAAACGAGCCAGATCCATAATCGTTAATAAAACGCATTTCAAGTCAGATGAAGATGCTACTGATAATTCTATTGGTGTCAAAATCCAAGTACAAAAAGAAATTAACAAAGTTTGGTCAAAAAGAGAAACAATAGAGGACAATTCTGGAACAATATCCTTGTCGTCAAGAATGGGATGGTAATTTCCAAAATGGCGAAATTTGCGTCATGTGGGATAAGATCACTGAGAATTCCTAGAGAGTTTCCTGAATGACCATCTTTCATCGTTTGGTAATTCTAGACTTGCTTTCTTCAATGGTAAATCTGCGTGACGTTAGTAAAGAAATTCCCTGACTAGTTCAAGATTTCTACGTAAAGAGATTTTTTCTATCTTGATTGCATTAAGAACAAGGATCTTTCTGATTTGTTGAAATCCTCGTTGCTGATTTTATACTGGATTTAGACTTACCAATTTATTAATTTTTAGGCTGCGGTTTGGAATATTACACGAATTTTTTAAAAAGTCTTTCATTCTTAACTTCAGTTTACTCTTGCTCGTATTTTCTTCTAGGATTTTTTGTCCAACTGAAAGAAGTTTTGAACTTCTAGTCCAAACTTTACTTCTTGTGGTTGTTGATAATAAAATATAATAACGTTTTTTGCCAATTTTTGACCGGAAAGGTGTGGTAACTACTGATTTTTTTTCTAAATTTTGTAGTTTGAGACACTCCCAGTCAAAAAATAAATAATTATCTTAAATTTCAAGTTGTTTGAAACAAATGCAACAGTAAGATGATTAGGTACATTGTTCAAGATTCTCTAAACACACAAAAAACAAAATAAAAGGATTTTATTGTTTTGCAGGAAAAAAATGAATTTAATTTATCGAACAAGGAAAAAAAAAGTAGTAGCAATTTTTGAGTCTAAAGAAATTATAAATTCTAATTATCATTCGAATTACCATTTTAATTATTAAATAAAAATACCAACAACATCGTTCCCACATTTGTAATACTGAAATTATAAAATCGTCTTCCATCTGTTTAACTAGTTTTTATTATTTTTATAAAAACCATGCCGACACAAAAAACCATACAGATCCTATCCTATACATGTAATAAAATAATTATATACATGTAAGTGCATGTATATGTGTATGTGTGGGGATTATATTTGAATAATCGATTTCACGGTCAAAAGGCAAATGCGAATGTTGTTATTATTATTATTAACATTTAACACACCTCGCATTGTATAGTTTTGTATATGTGTATATAAGCGATACTAGGTAGAGAGAAGTAAAGAGAATAGGCGGTGAAGGTCAAAACATTGGTTTGCAAGTTAACTAGGTATACAATACTTGGTATTGGCATAAAAGTGGCATTTTTATGTTATTTATAGAAAAGGTAAATGATACTGAGAAAATTAATTTTTCCACACATTTTTGCAGTGTCGGTAGTGTAAATGGAATTGTTTTGCATTGGTGTCCTTCGAAATATAGGTAACAAGTTCTTGGGAAGAGAAGATATTGCTAATTACTATTCAAGTTATGGAAAAACCTGGAAGATTTGAGCAATTTGTAGTGTAAGGCTATTATTATGGAGTAAGATTTGTTTTGATTATTTCCAAAATAAAAGAGTATGCCTAAAACCTAGATTTAGAATAAAATTTAACCTTACTTTATTTGTATTTTAAATTACACCGATTTACTTAAAATGTTTGAACTTGCCAAGGGAACTCCAATGCAAAAATTTTCACGATGTTTACCTTTATAAATTGAAGGATTTTCAATAATATACGTAAATGAGCATAAAATAGGCCGCAGATAAACAAAAGAAGAAATTAGAATTGGAATTGCGCCTTTCTTTTATTTCTTAAGGTTTTTACATGCTAAGTGCTTTTAGTGTGATATTGACTTTGAAATGAAACAAATCAAAAGTTAATGGAACATATTGAAAGCTTTTATTAGTAAGTTGCATTTTCTATTTTTGTTATAGGTTACTTCTTAAAAATAAATGCACTCTGTCTATAGTACTAAAGGTAGGTGTGGTAATAACAAAAAATTCCTTATTATTTACAAGAAAATCTATCTTTCTAGATTAATTCCTAAGTTTAACATTCGTAAATTATAAGGGCAGATCTTTTTTTGTAATTCAGCTGGCCATGAAAAAATAAGAGCTGCAATGACGTATTTGCGTGTTAACTTGTAATATTTAGAGCATGTATGTTCATGGCAATCTAAGCAATGGGCATATAATTGTCTGTTTGTTGTTTTTAAAAGAGGAAGCGAACGTGAAGAATGTTAGATATTTGATATAACAAGGTATCTTACGCCAGAACAAAAAAATTATAGAAATAAAATTGCACAGACAAGTTTCAGCGTTGTCTTCATTTTGTTCCATCCCCTATAATTTTGTCAGCTTATGACTCACGTCAAGATTTGAATCGCAAGGTTTCGTTGTCAGTTTATATCTTGCATTTTGGTACCTAAGAAAGATAGAAGCATTGCCCAAAAGCAATAATCTAATCATGGCCATAAGTCCGATTTTCTTCAATTCACAAAGTGAGCAAAACTCAACAAAAAAAGAAAAATAGCTAATTGTCATGATATTTAATGATTTCAATTAAGACTTTTACTCTACTAATTTGAGTTTTTATAATACAGCTTATCCTCATTATGTGTTTTACTTTACGTTTTTATTTCAAAGATGAATCATCAAAAAAAACAATCAAAATTAATTTTCAAAAAAAAGTTGTTGTCATTGAATCAGAATTACGCAAGTAAAAAGATAGCATTTTTGATGAAACACATTTACATAAATGTCTTTCATTGTAGTATAGTTTTATTATCATTATTCAGGTTATGTCTGGTGTTTGGATCAAAATACACTCTTGGATTAGTGTTTTTCAGCTTGCGTTCTGCAAAAGAGTCCCAAGCGCTGAATACCCAAATGCCCAAAAACAGGTGAGTGGCATTGAGCAAACAAAATGGCCAAAGATATGAATACTCAACAGAAATTTACAGATTTTTAGATTGAGATCGTCTTTTTCCATCAACGAAAATCAAGCTTAAGGGAATTCTGGGAATTAGTAAATGCCCAGAATTGTGTAAAGTAAGTAAATGTGTAATGGTAAGGGTAAAAATGGTAAAATATTGACTTGCAGTGAGCCAATAGCGGATCTACATTTTGTCTGATTTTAGGGTCATTCAGTAGTTATACACAGAACTCCAAAGCTTCCACGCATTTATAGTGACATTACTATGTCAAAAAATTGTTTTGCATGTCGACATTCATGTATCGATTAGAACTAACTGCATTTTGTCTTTCAAGGTATCTTCTAATTATATGAATTTTCTCTAGTCTGTTAATGGTCCGAAAAATCTATTTGTAAATCCTAAGCGCAGTTATTGCATTTAATGTAATAACATGTACTACTGTCACCATATTTGGTCAGATTAGCTTCTATTCTATTAGTTTCTATATGTCCGAAATGACGCGAGATTTATTCCCCAAATATTAGTTTTAGTAAATCTAGCGATAAGAAGTGTCTCTAATGGAATGATCTGTTTCAGAGATGTGATCTCAGCAAAGACCCCTTTTTGGTCGGAAACTGAAACTGAAGGTATCACTATAGCTTTAAATTTTGGGCTAAAATATTTTTGATCATTTAAATACATTGCTAGTAGAACATATTTTAAATAAAGAATCATAAAGTTTGTTGCCCATGAAAAAAAAGCCAAAACTTATTGGAATTTCTTGATTTTTCCTTATCAGCTGGATTTTTCCTAATTGTGTCTAAAACGTAAATTAAAGTAAAATGTGGACAAAAGAAAATAAGAACACTCTTTTCTTGTATGCTACAAAGAAACAGTACAACAGATAATAATACGACAGAAAAGGTTTCTAGCTAACACTCATGGTCTTGGATGACTGATGTATCATCGGAAATGTAGTGTCCAATTAAAAAGTCAGTGATGTAAGGTTTTCATGATGCTATAAACTTGACATTTTTGTTGCATTTGATGCGACTTTGCCATATCTGAATATTTAAAGCTAGAGATCTGTGCCAAAACATTTATGGATATTTTATAAATCAAAGTACAAGATGAATCAAAAGTTGGATAACTGAGACGCGTCCAGATGCCAAGACGAAAATTTGTGTTTATTATGTTTCTTGACTTAATAGAAGACAGTGTGTTTGGTGAAAGTCTGATTTAGGAAAAAAAAGATGAGAAATCAGTTTCTTTCAACTGTAAAACTGCAAAGGACCATACAAAAATCAGTTTAAACAAATTTGATCACTTGGCCACCTTATTGGTAATACGTACGAACCGGATTTTTAGAAATGATTTTCTTCCTGGGGGATCTGAAGGCAAATCAGAGCATTGTTGGTTAAAGAAAAGTAGAACGATTGTAATCAGGTACTAAGTTTATAAGAATATGGAAATACGTATAGAAAGAATGTAGTAAGTCTCTTCGGAGAATTGCAGATAAGTACTACAATTTCTCTTTGGTTTTTATGTAAACCAAGCCGAAATGAGTTCTTAGAATATTGACTTCATAAAACCGCCATTTAAGAATTCTAGGCGTGAGTCTATCAGGGAAATGCCAGGTAGCTCAAGGTTGAAGTAATTCGACGAACTAAATCTGAAGAAAGTAAAACTTTCTGTGACGATTATTGTATTTGAACTTGGATAACATAGTGTTGTATTGTCAGTAAAAACGTTTTGATATGCTATTTTACTGTTGTGTTGTCCATGAAGAAATGTAAAGTTGCAGAAATCTGAATTTGCCTCAGGGCGCTCTAGATTCTAAAGCTGGCTTTGAATAAAATGTAATTTGATTTTCTTGCAGTTCTTGTTGGTTTTATTCTAGTCACTTTTGGGATTTTTGTCGTTATCCTGCAGAGTAAACAGGAACAAAATTAAAACTTTTTCCTCCAATATTTCTTCAAAACTGAATATTGAACAACTGCAAAGTTGTAACTTTATCTTACTAATCAAACAATAAGTATAACATTTCTGGGTATAGTTTGTACAAAATAAAGTTTGCAAACAGAAAAAGTTTATTGGACCAGCTTGCAGAAAACCAGAAGGAGTACGAAATGGAGAACTGATTGGATCGTTCTCAAAAGGAAAACAAGCAGTTTGAGAATTCAAGACATTTGGTTTAGAAATATCAATCAAAAGTTTTTCTGTAATTTGAACAAGAACAGTACAGAATATTTTTCTCTACCGTATAAGCCAAAATAGTAATAAATCGTAAGTCAAAAAACTGCTTTCTCTATGAATCTTAAGATTTGAATCCAATTGTAGCTTTAGTACGTGACACAATGTTGGATAAAAGCTTAGAAATACACAATTTCAGTTTTAGAAGTAAATGAAGGTTTTCTTGTTGTCAAAAGAGACTCAGGTTAGTTTGACGAATAAAAGCCAAAGTTGTTTCTCATTTATGTTAAGTTTTCTTCAGACTTAATTAATGAATTGCAAAAGATCCTAAAAGTTGTTACTTAGTCTAATTCTAAAATCTGGTAAATCTAACCTTACTTTTCAATCAATTTTTAATTAAAACAGCATTCATGGTTATGTATGAAGTAAGATAAAAAAACAATCTATTGTTATGTCTTAAACAACATAATTATTACTTACTTTTATGTGAGATGTAACTATTACATACATACATAAACGGGGATTTACTTTTTATTACCTATCCGGATTTTATGCTTTGGTTTTTAAAATTACTGAAAAGCAGCATGATTTTTCACAATTAATTAAAACTTTAGAATCTCTAAACAACTTTTTTTATCTAATTATAAAACTTAAATATTAACAGTTGAGTCCTGTGAAATTACAAATTGGAAGTAAAAGTATGAAAATTAAATTCCAATATTGAGATCAAGCACTTTTTCAACTTTTGTAATTTAAAAACCTCCAGCGGGAATTAATTTGGATTTTAGATTATAACTAAAAAAGATTCATTTTTGTTATTTCCTTAACAATAAATTTTATTCAAACAACTTAACAAAATAACTAGAAAAATAAAATTGGAAAGTTTTTAAATCTGCATAACACTTGCAAGTTTTTGGATGTCGAAAGTTTTTAAAACAAAAATTAATGTTATGGAATAGAAACTCTTTTCGACGCACGTTTTTATACACAGTCTAACACCAGCTTTACATCTGTTTCCCAAAAGTTTTTCTGCAATTACATAGAAAAAAATCCAAGGTCAGTTCTGTTGACACGTTTAGAATATTCAGACTCGCCGCAACACCACGCTTTTATAAAAGCGTTTTAATCACATGGCATAAAGTTATTCCTATTATCCTAACAATTAACAAAAATAACGTGACTTTTTGTTATTTACGCCAATAAAAATTTTTAAATTATGCATTATGGGACGGTTTTTTACGCTCTTGCCAAAAAACTAACCAGGTGTGTACGTTTTTTAGTCAAAAAATTGTCAAATCTATATACAGGTTTGTGAAGCAAATGCAAAAAAAAAGATTGCCAACTTTTCCGCCTACCATTCATGTAAACATGCTGCCTCCAGAGTTGCTGATATTGGGACCACCGATTATTCTCATCCTGTACAGTTTGGACATGATTAAGCGTTCCCTGCATGACTCCAACAGGTACTTGATGAGGGATCATATTCGGAGTCGTAACAGGTGGTGGCGGTAACTGATATTCCATTTTCTGTAAATCTTTCACCGGTACCACAAAACTCATGTTCATGACATGCTAACTGTAGTCCGGACCACTACCGTACTAAAAATCAACTCTCCTCTGGAGCGCTCACCTACGAGCCGGAAGAACAACTGGACGTGGAGACTCCGGCAAGTGAATGGGCCACCTACCTCTTTTCATAGGGAGGGGGGACATACACACTCTCGATTTCGCAAATACCGGAAAACACAGGTTTTCTCTATAGACGATTTTATCATTATTATCATCATCATTATCGTTATTATTACTGTTATTAGTTGGGAATTGAAATGATTTATTTTTATTTTGATTTTGACTTTTTTCTGAGAAAAATACTAAAATAATATCAAGCAAAGTTTTTTTATAATTTCTTTACGACATTTGTAAATAAGTAAATATGAGATGAAAAGAATTACTGAAAAGTATATAAACGGAAATAAAAATCATCAACATTCTTTAATGCAGCAGAACTGTACAAAAAAACATCTGCCATTATAAGCTGAAAAAATTAGATTAATTATTCTTGCCTTGACAACTTAGGAAAGTTTTAGTTTTTCATTTTATAGTACGGAAATTGATTTTATTAAATAAAAAAATTTAATTGTAGTACACGCAAATCAAAAATTGAGTGCAATATTCAGTTTGTTGTGACGTAAGCAAAGAAACAAAAACGAACTAGATAGACTTTTGTTTTTAATTTTCTTTCTTCTTCAAATAGACTGTAAATCTCATACTTTAACATGATTTTATGGTAGTACCGGAAGCTGGTAAGAATTACTTGAAGAGTCCGAACTATACAATTTTATATAGCCTTCGTGAGACGTGACCATAGCTGTTGCAATAAATAAGAAACAATAATATTTAACAAATAAGGTAAAACCATCTTCCTCCATGATTTATCATTATCTGTCAGTCTGTCACAGAGTAATTGAAGCTTCATTAACATACCTAACAGATTTCTTAAACAGTAGTTAGAAAAAACAGCTTCTTATCAAAATAAAATCCTAAATAGAGTACAAAAATATATAATAATACAGGGTGTCTCTTTTAACTGTCCACATGTGATTATTCGGGAAATCGGATTGAAATATGATATTCCGGTGCAATTCGACCTATCGATTACAAAATTAAAATTAGAACATTTTTTAGAACATGTCAACTAAAAATCAACCAAATTCTTCCCTAAGAACAGAAACTCAAAAATGTGTCTGTTAGCTAACTCTATGTTGGAGAATGATCTAGTTCCAAAATTTGTAATCCGCTATAGAGTCAAATAAAATTTACCATGAGGTTTCGAAGCATTTGATCTAAGTCACATTCCAAGACTTTGCAGCACTTGATCCATTGTTTTTGGGTTTTGCTGCTAGGTGTTCTCCATTTTATGTTTATGTAGTTTGTTTTCATGTACAATTAGTTCAAGAACTAACAGTAAGACTTTTCCTGAAACTCTTGCATTCTTGTTTTTGTATCTACTAATTCTCTAGATCTTACCTATTTTTTTTCTTTGGAGGTGTTGACTTCTTCTTCCAAAACTCGCATTTCTCTATTTGTATCTGCTGACTCTTTTTTTTTTACTACTGCCAAAACACACTTTTAAAACTCAACTCAAATAAAATCAAAATTAGTACCAAAATTTGTAATCCGCAAAAAAGCCAAAGAGGATTTACCATACAGTTTCTAAGTATTTGGTGCAAGTCAAGTCTAAAGGCGTTATTGCAAAGCTTGGTCTCTTTTTTTCGTGTTTTGTTGTTTAGCGTCCTCCATTTTACGTTTATGTAAATTGTCTCCATGTACAATCAGTCTCTGAATTTACGTAATGCTGACTCTTGCATTTCTCCACTCGTATCTGTTAACCCTCTCAATCGGATCTTTTCCAGCTCCAAGCTCCAAAAACAAATAAAATCAACTAGTACCAAATCGAATTTAGCCTAAAATCTGAGAGTGACCACAGTATCGTAAGTAACTTATTGAAAGTATTTCACCCATTTTCTACTTCTTGGTTGTAGACAAAAACTTACCATTAAAAGTATTGATTTATACGATAGTTCAAGCAAAACGAGGCCTTACAAAAGTTATTGTGAGATCTATGCAGTTGGACACAAAATATTTGCGATGTAACAATATAATCGTTTGACAAGATCTTGTTACATTTTTTACCAAGACGATTGTTATGTTGCAGGCTTAGAGAATTTGCTCTCTTTGTCTCAATATGAAAACACTAATCAAAAGAATTGAGTAGCTTTAGATTTGTAGCAATAAAATGACGGACATGTCTATAACTCCAGGAAAAAATAAACTTCGTTAAAAAAAATCTTGAAGAAGAATACACTTTTAGAGTTCAGCAACTAGCAGACTCTCATTAAAAATAACTAGAGGCGATCCATTTGGAGCATCCTTTGGCACGCGACTCTCTTTTATCTGCACGATTTTACAAGTCAGGCGTGACAAAGTCAAAAAAAAGTAAATCTAAGAAATTTTTGAACGATTTTGGAACATCGTCTGATTTCTTATGGGCAAGAGAGGGTTTAGAAAAAAAAGATCCTTAGTTACTCTAGCAATAGAGAGACTTTCTTACTGAACTTGTAGGAGCGTTTGGGTGATCCACATGTGAAGTAACCTTTCGAATTTCTGCTTTTCTAAAAAGCTTCCAGAGTCTGTTTTCATCAACCTATCTGCAAGTTACCTAGATCGATTAAATTCAAAGACAAAGATAATCTTGTTGAAGGTACATAGTTTTGTTTAAGTATTTCGAGGTACCTATAACTGGTCCCAAAACGGAACTTTGTTGATAAAAACAACTAACCAAATGTTAGATCTCAAACCAGGAATCTTCGATTTTTGTTACTGAAATCCTGTTCCTTATCGAAACGAAGCCAAATCTAAATGGAAACCTTCTTGTTAAAAATAAACCAAAGCCGCTTCCAAATGAGTCACAACTCACCAAATTATTATATTTACTCCAGAAACGAGAGATCAAAAATAATGAAAAAATGCCATTAACCAATGAAACCGTAAGGTTCCTAGCTTGATTTTGCGGCTACAAGATCAGGACACAAGGAGTATAGTTATAGTTTACCTTTATACGTATTAGATATCACCAATTCTCCACTTTTGAAGCTTAATCTTTCTCACTATATTACTAGGCTAATTGCCCTATAGTCTAGATCTGCATGGAGCTAATTACCTCTTATTCCATTCTTATCTTTACAGTTTCTAGAATTCTCGTTGTTGGCTAAAAGAAATTTTCAATTTTCTAAAGTAAGTCACACCCACACAAGAAAATGAGGCATTTTGGTTTTCCTTCATTTGGATTCGACAAAAATAAAATTTCTGTGAATGTCAGAAACTAAATTTTAGTTTAGCGTGTCTCAAAAGCTAAATAGGCCTAACAGGCCCAAATACTCAAAACTCTGACCAGCCTGAAAAGTTACATTTGTCTGAAGAGATGCAGAAATTCCCAAATATAAGGTTCATGGTCTTCCCCATGTTTTGCTAAAGAATAGTTGTTTAAATTCTCTAAAAAACATTTTATGAAATCTTAGCTGACTTTAGACATTACGAGAAATCGGTTAAGTTTTCAACCTGACATATTATACCATAACTTTCTGAAAGATTTATCTAAAGTAAGATTACTATAACTTTAGAAACTTTTGACAAACGTATTTCAAAGCAACCAGGTGTTTAGTATGTGAGATATAATCAGAAATTCTAAAGAAAACGTCAAGAGAGGTTGTGCGTAAAGATAAAACTGAATATGGTAAATTGCGCTTGCTTGAAAAAATAGTGCTTAATGGAAATGTTTTTTTTTCTGCCCTCATGCTGTATTAGAAAAACAGAAAGGAAGACAACTAAGACTTTAACTTGAAGCTCTTAAGCTCTTTGGCTGCTGTATAGTATACACTATAGTACTCTCAAGGCGGTATTTTTCTCTCTTTCTCTCTTCTTATAAGTATATCAATAAGGTAGTAGATCCAATACGTAAAATTGAGAATTTTGTTATATTTCCATTATGAGTAAGACATAAGCTAATTACCGACTTCTCTATCTAAATAATATTTTATTATTGGTAAGTACAATTACTATATCGTCTCTAGCTATCAAAAATCAAGACATCGTTTATTAACAAACATCGAAACAAGAAAAGTGCTTTGTTAAAAGAATCTGTTATCAAATAAATAAATGTCCTATTTTGAAAATAGTTACAAGTGCAACCCTTTCAAGAATTCAGTTCTTAATAGAAAGCAAGCCGTAACACAAGAGTTTAAGAAAATTACTGTAAGACGAGCCTCATCAATTTGCGACCTCATTAATTTTACGAATTCCAGCGTGTTCTCTTACTCGAAGGAATTAAACTTTGTTGTCCACAACTACAATCAAATATAATTAAGAAATTGTTGAAAAACTAAATGTGACTATTTTTCGCAGTAAGATTAAAAAATATTGACCAATGTAACATAAATTTTTTTATTTTGATCTCCTCTTCTCCTCATATTTCAAGGCAATTATTAAGTAGTGTAACACATTTTGTTATCGCCAGTGAACGGAAATCGCAGTTTTGCTGATATTATAGTAAACTCAAACAAAGGTATTCTTAATTTCTAAATTCACAACATACTGTATAGTTTAACACCTTGCATTAGTCCCTTTCTTCTGCCACTTTTAAAATGTCAGCACAAAAGCCTATTTATACTATTCCTTTGTTAGCTTGAGCATACGTGCAACCTTCGCGTAATTCGCGTATACATTCATTATGTAGTAAAGACTGTATGTGCGTTCTTTTTAACAAAAAAATGGTTAAATGCACCGCGATCTCTTATCCATAAACTAAGGCCACCAACGGATTGTCCTGGTGCATTGTTAAATGAGATTGTATTGAATTTAATAGAAGAGCATCATAAAAAAAGATAAACGGTTGTATCTAATAATTTTCTTTTTTCAGTATATGAGGTCTTTTATACAAACAAGCTTGCATTGTATATTTTCAGCATTTTCGCGACAATTTAATCAAAGAAAGCGATGATAATTTCAAAGTGGATAATAATGATTCAAAACATATTTACATAATAGGCTTTTCGTAAGAATAAGCAAATCCCGCGGGTAAATTTTAAAAATATTGCATCCATTATTCATCAGGATAACTGTATTTTTATATATTCCATCTCGATGATGTCCACTTTTAAACCACTCAACATATTACATTTCCCAAACATGCACACCATTCACCTTATATTTTTTAATTTTCCTAGACTGAATTTTCCTGATGAAAATTTTAAATTAAAAAATATGTCTTTTTATTTTATTCCTATAATTCTAAACATACCTTCCGGAAAACCTTGTTTTGACGTATTAAACTGTTCGTATACACAAGCAGATTGCCATTGAGGTCTTTCGGGAATCCAAGAATATTCTGATTCACCTTCAGAAGATCCACCAAGGAACGATTCGTTTTGATTTTGACCATAACCTGGAGTGAACACACTCATGGAAATATAGCCATAATTATCCCGAGGCCAAGAAGGGCCCTCAATTTTAAACGTCGTTTAATTTAAAAAAAGCACAAATTCCAAATTTAGTTGATTCACACGAAAATCGCGACCAGATTTAACGAGATATCACAAAATACTGAAAAGACACGCTTGTATCAAGCAGAGAGAGATTGTATTGGGGGTAAAAACACCCCTTACACGTGGATAAAGTGTTCACGTACGTATCCACGTGCTCGAGCTCGTGGACACTAGCGTGCTAGTATTTCCTATGTAAATGTATATTTGAGTAGATGAAAAATAATCGAGAACAAAAGAAAGCTACATTAAATGAAATTAATTGTGAAGATTTAATCCAATTAAATCTAAAACTTGTTTGTTTGGTTTAATACGTGCACCACCTACTGATTTTCTAATTATTCTACAAATTTATTGAATTGATTATGTGTTGTTTTTAGTAATAAGTTATAATACAAGCTTGTCGTTTTCATTTTGCATATTGTTTGTTACTGTATTTAGTATTCTGCGTTAAAACGTGTAGTAGGAAAAGTTAATAAGATCAATTATGCATTTACGGTATCAGTATATAGTCACAAATTTTTATGTTACCTACCAAGCGCGAAAGAAAGAATTTAACAGCCCTAACTTAGATTAATTTTTATTACTTTTCCCAATAATGACCAATTCCAATCTCTTTGTTTTGTAGTGAATCAATTGCATTCAAATACTCAAGCAATTCCATTTATTTATTATTTTGCTGATATAAAAAACGTGCCGACTTATTCAGAAGTTTGTGAACTCGCCTGGAAAGGCTCACGTGAGGTAGATGTATTTAAACTTGTCACGAAGCCAGACTGTAAATCGTTAGAAATTTAGAAAATACTGTTGTCCAAAAATAACAGTCAATCGCGCACAGGCATGTAAAAAGTGCGTTTGGTAGTTAGCCAGCAGCTTCTCGGGATAATATTAGGTGTATACCTATGAAATGAGACTTTTTTTTTCAATTTTAAACGTTTATTAACAAAAAATGGTTACAAATTTAATCTTCAAAATAATAGCCATCGCTAGCGACACATTTTACCCATCTCTCAGGCAATTTGTGAATGCCGCGCCAAAAAAATTGGCCGTCTTTGGCCGCAAACCAATCATCGAGCCATTTTTTGGCTTCTTCGTGAGAATTGAAGCGCTGCTCGGAAAGTGCGTGGCCCATCGATGCAAACAAATGATAATCGGAAGGCGCCAAGTCTGGTGAGTAAGCCGCATGCACCAGCGGTTCCCAATCGTACGTCTCCACCAATTCCCGGGTCGCTCTTGTTCGATGTGGTGGTGCATTGTCATCAAGAAAAATTACTTTGTGACGCCGATCGGCATATTCTGGGCGTTTTCGGTGTATAGCGCTGTTCAAATCGGCCAATTGTCGTTGGTAGCGTGCACCGTCAACTGTTTCACCTAGTTTTAATAGCTCGTACCAAATCATACCATGCTGATCCCAGAAAACACACAGCATTGCCTTGCGGCCGAAGCGATTTGGTTTGGCCGTTGATTTTGGCTTGTGGCCGGGCGGTTTACGCTTGGGATTGGAGAAATACACCCATTTTTCATCACCCGTAACGATTCGATGCAAAAAAGACTTCCTTTTGAACCGGGAGAGCAGCATTTCACAAGTGGTTTTTCGGTTCTCTTGCTGCCTTTCAGTCAGTTCATGCGGCACCCATCTTCCGACCTTTAAAATCATGCCCATGTCTTTAAAACGTTTGCAAATGGTTTTTTGGGTCACTCCCAACTGCTCTGCCATCATTTCTTGCGTTTGACCATCATCTTCATTCAACAATGCTTGCAATTCGGTGTCCTCAAACTTTTTCGGTGGCCGGCCACGTTCCTCGTTCTCCACGCTAAAATCACCACTTTGGAATTTTTCAAACCACCTGAAGCACTGTGCTCTGCTTAGAGCATGTCCACCGTAAGCTTCTATAAGCATTTGATGAGCTTGAGAAGCGTTTTTCTTCAATTGATAACAGAAAATCAACGATGTCCGCAAATCGTAGTTTGAAGGCACGAAATTCGACATTTTTAAGAGCGAAGAAAATGCGTTGTTGTATAAAACATCACAAACAATGAATTGAATATTGTTGACAGATGACAGACGAAAAAAATAAGACATTTGGGACAGTTTAAAAATACTCCTAGCGACATCTGTGGTCTAATAGCTGAAAGTCTCATTTCATAGGTATACACCTGGTATATATCAATATTGCTAATTATGGAAAATAGAATTTGCCGCGGGCGGATTTCTAGCCTCTCGCTCCGCCACTTCACGGCTCCGCTCAAGCCCGACGCCTGTAGCATCGCTTAGTAGCGCCTTGGGCGCTCCAACTCTTTAAGCCTCTAGGACTAAAAAAGGCGTTCGGGCTAGCTCGGGTTTACGAACGCGTCGCGCCCGGTTCTCGAACACGGCAACATCTACGGTATCGAAACTATGACGTCTCGGACTTTGCCTTCGCAGGGGCCGCTTTCAGCATTGTTAAACAATACTCTGTCCGTTTAAAGTGCCTACTTGACCAGAAGAACTTGGAAAAATTAATCAGTTCGTAAAGCATGATTTGTGCAAAAAGTCAGACTAGGCCAAACGATTCAATTGTTTTGAAAAGTCTGATCAATCTGCTCGAAAAGATTAATCAGCTTGGAAATCCATTGTCTTTAGCTGTCAACTTCTTACTTGACTGGTAAAACCTCACTATCCTAAAAAAGTAACCAATTTGTAAACAGTAATTAGCCTGGAGTTAACCTAGGGAAGTTCGAACAATACAAAAGGTCCAATCGGCCTAAGTAGTTGAACCAGACGCATCGCGTTCCATAAAATCTGATTCACCTGAAATGGCAGCAAAGCGTCTCAGAGAAAGGTAACTGTCAAAAGAACTCTGCAAACTTGAAGAATTCAATAAGTGATTGAAAAACTCCGTTGCTTTGAAAGCAAACGCAATTTCTAATCGTGATGATAGCCCAAAATAGTTCAATAAGTCCTAAAAGCCGTCCGCGCCAATTCAAAAAGTCCGACTGTCGAAAACGTAAAAAATCCAACGCAGACTCTAAAAAACTGAGACATGTCAACAGCAAGATCTTAGTCAAGCTAAAACCAAATTCTGGATAAGAGCTGCTCAAAAACCCGACTTAAACTTAAAACCTCTCGCTGAGAACCGCTCGTTTTTTTAGAAGCATAGTTTAAGAAAATCTGCTACGGAAGGCCAAATCGTAAAATCGTAAAAATCATAGATAACCAAAAAAAGTTATAGGAATGGTGATGAAGGGGGCTCAGAAAATCAAAATCAACACGGGATTCCAGTTAGAGATGCACCCACCCCGAGGAACTCATGCTCAGCCCACCATCACGAGATTACTGAGCGACATTATTAACAATCTTCGCGCTGCGACCACCGTAGCTCTTCTTAGTGGTAAAAATAAATATGTCCGCCAATACTACCGCTGCCTTCCCTATATCAACGAGGTATCGCCACCTACTACCACAATACAGCACTGTTGAATTGCCACCGTATCTCCATATACCAAAAATCTCCAAAAACAAAATTTATTATGCTATTCTGTAAAGTTATGTTACAGCCTATAAAGTTCTATAGTGTGTAGCTAACAGAACTCTGCAAGAAATTTCAAACACCCAAGAACTTCAACTTTCCAATAATTCCATAAACTCTATAAAAATACTAGTAGGCCATGTAATGTCATTTTAAATTAATGAGTAAACATTCTTCTGTCTTAATTTAAGTTAGAAGTAGATACTAATTCCCTTTCTCCTATTGCACTTTATTTTACTTTATAAAATTATATTGTTGCGTCGAGGCTTGATAATTCATGTTTCGACAGCATTTTTCCTGTTCTGCTCCTTTGAAGCGGTGCGAACATTCAAGTACCGTTTACACCGCCGAGTCGGCTTGTAAAATTTTCCATTTCTAATGGCAGGTCCCATGTATATTACTCTCCGCTAGGGTGAAAGGGGTTTGTGTTAATTCGAGTCGTCACTTGAAAGGGTGACCGCCCGCAAGGCATAGCCGCCCGAAGCGTCACTTGCTCTGCGGTCTTTGTCCTGTAAACTACAATAGCAAACGAAAGTTTTCTTTTTACGAATCCGTTGTGCAGTTTAATTGTTGGTGTTAGAAATTTTATTATGCAAGAGAGAGTTTGTAAAGATTCCAGAAAAACGTCGCTTTGACGGACTAAATATTGTGTGATCTTGTAAATAAGTAAGCCGTGATAAGTTTCTTGATTTGTGTGCAATTTGTTTGCTAAGTTTGTGAGCGAAAGAATAATTCGGGATTGTGCTAGCGGCGCTCTGCTTGTATAAAAGTATTCGTTTGGTTTTTCTCTTTAATTCGTTTCTAACAACTTTGGACGTACGATAGCCATCGTAAATTTAAAAAATCTTAAAGATCGTTGTTTGTGCATCACCCGCTAAATGGTTGCGAGTGGAGAATTAGGATAAATTCAATCTACACTTTGCCGTGGTGCGAAATCTGGTTAGCGAATCAAGCAACCTGTTTGTTGGAGTTCTGCGAATAAAGCTCCTTCCTTTCCCCGCTCTGGACGTCGCTAATGGAATGATAATTAAAATAAGTTACACATGCAGGAATCCATGCTGCTAACCGACGGAATTAATTAACGTAACCATCTTTTGTTTATTTTAATAATTCTCCAGTCTAGCCCTAAAGGGGTGCTGTTTATTTGTTTAGTTCTAAAAATAAATAATTTTATAGCTTTCCCCGGGTAAGTCTATTGGGAAAGCACCTTTTTTTAATGTAAGTACGTCCAGGGTTATAATTACCTATCGCCCTACCTGTCAACATAAGTGATTCTATATACAGGGTGATAATTTTCAAAAGCACATTTATACAAGGTGTTGGTCTGCGGGAAGCTGCGTGGGCCGGCATAGTTTTCGATCTTCAGCTTCTGGCGCCCTTAGGTTTTACCATCTTTGAGTTATCTTGAGAGTTTTAGTGAGTTTGAAAGCTTTTCCTTTTGTTTTAAAGGTAAGTAAGTAAAGCTACAGGATTGAACATCTTCCAGAATCCGTAATGGACAATAAGCCTCTTTTTCGGCTTTTTCCCGCTACAGCCAGGCACTAAGTATTTTGAGTAGAAAATACTCTAACTAGAAATTTTTTCATATAATGGTTCTGTTGAAATATTCCCTCGTCAACAAGGTCGATTTCCTCCTTCCAGGTAAGGAAAGGAACAAAACCCATTTCTTGCCGATTTCTACGCTTTTTTTCAACTCTACGACAAAGATAGCTATATACCGAATTAAAGCCAATATAATTGTCTACAAAAAAGGTTATAATACATATTTTTGGTCAGGTTTGTACTTCTCCGAGAAAGAGAGTCTAAAGTCGAGCTAAGTTCTGCATTCTCCATAGTTTTGCAGTGGCCAAGCTTTGAACCCGCAACTAATCAGGGAAAGTCCCTAAAAAGTTTGTAAGTGTTTCTCGCTTGCTTCTCCCGCTAAGTCTCACCAAACACTGAAATTATAGGTTCTTTGCAGTTTTTTCCTAACTTCGAACCAGTTAGGGTTTCCTGACTAATATTTTTTTCGAAATTTTATTACTAAAAGAGTTCTGAAGATTTGTTATATCGAAAACAAACAGGGGACTAATGGAACTTTGAGACGTTTTGTAGCGTTTACAGTGCTTTCAGCCAAGATTTCTCTCACCATAAGTTTACAGAAACTTTAGGCTACAGAATATTGCTTACAGTGATATTATCAATTAGAGAATATGATTTGGACTTACATACTGTAACATACAGAGTTGCAGAGTTACAGTGTGCACTTCTTCTTTACAAGCTTCATATTTATCTTATAATATGTCAAAGATAACAAAAGGTCATGCTCATTTGCAGTGTAGCAGCTTTCACAATCTATCACTCAATGAATAATCACCTGCTTCTTTAGCAAGTGTACCTTTGTTGATCAACAAACTCCAAAAGGAGTCGTTACTGAATTTGCAAAGTTTCTCTGTCTATCAGCATTTTTTAAATTTTGAAATTTTGACTTCAAATTTGGATTCTACATCAAAAACTAAAGAACACCGCCGAAATTAAAAAAAATTTTAAAAATTTTGTTTTTACTTTAGAATCGTATTCTACATCAAAAAATAAGAGACACGTATACTTTTAGTTTTTTGGTATCATCTCGGGAACATGCTCAAAATGGCCGCCGAAAGAACAAAATGGAGTTCGTTGTGGTTATGCTTTGCATTTACAGATGTTTTTATCTGTACACGTTCTTTTAAAGACTATGAAAAAAAAACAGTGTAATAGCAAATAGAAATTAAGTTTTCCAACAAGGATAATTTTTGTGAGACTGGGACAACCGTACCTCTAGTATCTTAAAATCAATCTGCGTCTAAGAGGCACTAGAAAGTTGAGGAAATCCAAGATATCTTTTTCACTGAATCTCTCAGAGTTTACAGTTCTAGCAAAGTCTTCATTGATCCATCCTTGTGTGTATTAAGACTTTTGATCTATTTTTGACCAAAGAATCGATTCGTAAGATTTCGGAGTCGATCGCGGAAACGAGGACATACAGACATTTCCTCGAAATCTATGTTTTGTCTTCAGTAACTATGCCCTAGCCTAATCCTAGTAGTCGGCAGTCAATCGCTTGTCGCCTAAATATTTTGTGGTGGATCACAGACACTACAAGTCTGAGCTCCCCTGGTCTACATGTTACTTAATACTTTGTATATCACTAACTAGAAACTTTTATAACAAGCAATCATTAAAATTTCAATTCCCGGTAGGCTATGTCAATTTGACAGATAATTTTTACTGAAAATGGATTAACCTAAGACATGAATTTTTTTTCATAGCCTACTGGGAACTAAGATTTTAATGATCGCATATTACAAGTTTCTCAACAATTTGTTTTTTGTTTTCACTTTTTTTGTTTTAAACTTCAATGTACTAATTTTTTTATTTTGACAGATATCTCATTGCTCCAAATAGAGGTTAGATTTTTGATTGATACTAAAATGCAATAAAACAGGATATAGCAAAATAATTCAAAAACTATTATATATATATATCAACAGATTAGTTTTCAAGATTTTAGAATTTTTTGTTTAGATTGCAACTATTGTAAAAATATTAATCTTGAATTATTTTCCAAACTTCAATTTTTTTGCAGTGCTGTTAATCTGACAAGATTAATTATGGCTTGCCCAGACATTTTATAATTTGGATCTGATCAATATTATTTGCAACAGCAAGCTGCGCATTGACAGTTCCACCTCAAAGATGACTTCTTCTTTTGTTGGCATCTTTTCTAAAAAGGCGGAGCATCGTTTTGGTGCAATGCTCACTTATATGGTAGTGCTAGTAAGCACTTTTTCTACTTTTTAAAATTCAAAAACTATCATGTTCAACTGAATATTTCTAGCTTCAGCCTTTCCGCCGTTTATACGATAATATGATGAGGTCACATGTCTGCAGTTTGGTTATGTTTCAAACGATACATTAAAATCAACAAGTAGGTGATGCTTTGAATTTAGATATTTCTTAACGTCCGTCCCACAAAGTTTGTTGGATTTGGTCTTCTGAAACCGCTTTTATTATTTGTTTCTTGAGTTAATAAAAAATAGTTTTTATATTTGTTTTAGATACTGAGATATTTCTGTGGTAATTAAGTTTGCATTAGATTAGAAAAAATGGTAAACTTGCTTTAATTTTTATGTATTTTTCTGATCTTGCATCTTTTTAGTTAGAAAAAAAGAAACAATTAAAAGAGTATCGATTTCTTATTGAGACAGATCAGAGGGTTTAGTTTCATTATTGTACATAAACGAAATAAAAATGTCTTGAATTAGATAGAACTGATTATCAAAATTTATGGTCAAAAGGCCTCAAAAGGGAATATCAATTTTTGATTTTTGTTCAATTAGTATCTGGAAGCTTTCTAACTAAACTGATCTTGACATCTTTTCTCAACTTGGTTCATCTCAACAGAACTACACAGTATAAAGAAAAACAATAATTGTATTTCAAGTAAATACACTAGTAAAGCGAGAAAAACATATTTAATGTTCCAGGTTTGCTGAGACACCCTGTATGAAGAACTATAAAGTTATTAAATAAAAAGGTTTACATTATAATTGACAGGCAGTACTTTTTGCAAAATTAAAATTTCATTTTGAAATTTCTTATATTTCTTATTCTCATCAATTTCAGACTGACCTTGTATACTTTCGATTCTGTTATTTTCACGTAATTAAAAAATGTAGATGCTCAAAGGATTCATTCCGAAACTAATAACATATTTACGAGTTAGACTCTGTGTATTTACTCTTGTTGTTTCTAGTATTTTGTTATGTGGATCATAAAAAGAACTTTGGAAAGGATACTCAAAAGATTTTTTATTTTAAGTTTTTGCATATCCTTTATCTTGAAAGTTGCTGATTATACAAATTATTTTTTTACCAGCCTTGGTTGTAGTACTAGGAAAAAATATTTTACAATAAACAAAGTAGTATTTTTAAGAAAATTAGTGAACAACAATAATACGTTATTGTTGTTAGCGGAAATGAAAAACTATTCATATACTTATACACATTAGACGACATTTCTGTTTTTATTCCATTATTGTAGGTGACCATGACTTCTTAAATTTACGTTAAGGTATCATAATTTGTCATTATTCCCGTTTCACACAAATATAACTCGTATGACATAAGTGAGAGTCGCTTTTTTTCGCGTCTCTTCTCTTTTTTTTTTCTAGCCATGACAATAAATAATTTATAGTCCTTGAGACAATGATTTCTTTCCTTCTTTTAGTTTATTAAAATTTTCTCGCATCAAGTTTAACACAAACATTAGAACAATTGTAAATCTGTTCCTTTGTCAAAAGAGGTTGTAATTAAATTTGTTAATTTGAGATGAAAGTGATAGATACAAATTATAGAGTTGTATTTTAGTTAGTTAGGTGTATGCATATACATACACAGAATTGAATTCATGACCTAAAGATTTTACCCGAAGAACTTTTATATCCACCACCCACTGAGGAAACCTACACTAATCAGATAATTTGCACTTTCACTTACTTATTAGTAATATTTATATAGTAAAATTAACTTTAATTATATTAAATTAATTTAGTGACAGCGTCATCAATATTAATTTTCATTGTAATAATAACTCTTATATTCTACAAAGGCAATAAAAAAAATTAAACAAAACCTTGCCGTACATTTAAAACGCTTTGCTTTTTTGTGTTTATCTTGTTGAGACAACAATAAAATTTGCTCTCAATTTGTTGACTAAAAAGGGTTTATACTTTCTTTTTCATTTTGATTTATGTTAGTAACACTTTATTTTTGACAACCATCTTTTAATTTTGTTGGGCTCTCCCACAATGACAAATTAAATGTGGGTCGTGTCGTTTTTCCATGCAGAGATGTGTTGACAAACTAGACCAATGTCCGGACTTCGAATTCCTTTACAGTTTTCGCAACAATTTATCTTGTGGAAGTAGGTTTCAAATGTTTATCGTGTTTTATTCGATTTAAAGAAACTTTGGTTTGTGCAAATTTTGCAATGTTCAACACGTTATTTTAATAAATAAACAAATTTTTGACTCCAACCTGTTTTATGTAATACAGTTGGAGTAATATGGTTCAGGTCTATCTTGTGTTTTGTCTTAGTTTCCAAAAGATTAATTAAGATACTTTATAGTTTTCAACTTCTATTTATTTTCAGTGCGCTTGAAAATACTTAAATATTTGAATTATCATAAATACTCCTCTGTGTTAAGACGTACTATATGCTATTAAATTATAAAATTTCAGAATTAGCATCTTGTGCGATCCACGTGTTGATTAATTAACTTAAATGTAATCTTGTCTACATATATTTTAGATTAGATAATTTTCAAAATCGCTTTATTGTTTAGCACTTTTGCCGTTGCTCAGAACAGAATTGATACTTCGGTTTATCATTTAGACATTAAATCAGGTGATTTCCAGGTGTTAGGAGACTACGGAATTATGTAATTAATTACAGTGGTTGGCTGCGCTTTTGTTTCTGTTAGTCGTCACATACACAATTTAAGTTACAGCGTCGACGCATCGACTAATGAAGATAGAAAAACTATTTCTTGTGGATATGTGCAGGGCAAGTCATATGGTGAGCTTACTTACTCAAAATCTCGGTTTTACCATACTCGATCCTGCTTGCTTTAGTCAGCCGACAAGAGTAGAGCCATAAGGCATTATGCCCGAAAATAAAAGTGTTAAAGGCATAAAGCTGGAAGTAAAACTGCAGCAGACCTCTCGACACCACTTAACATTCAAAAATCCTATTTGGCACAGTAAGTCATCATCTTCCATACACAAATCTGAATATGTACGTAGCAGATTGGGAAGTGCCTGTTCAAACCCCAAATAATAGTGTCCTAGGTGCAACCATCAGCGTTTATCAATTAAGGCTCAATAGAATCAAACACTAAAGCATAATTTACCATGGCTACCGCCACTTTTCCATGATGACAGTGAAATAACATTGATTTACTTACGTTTGAACCTGGCAAAAGACTGGAATTTGGATTTTGATCTTGGCCCTCAGACTGGCTTGGTCCCGAAGACTCTACACTCCTAGACCCGCATGCCAGTCCGACTATCGCTATCGGAAAAGAATTGGAAAGTTAGAAACGAGTTTACAAAACAACACGTCTCCAGGACTAGAAGAATGTTTTATTTTCCGAAGAGAATTGCACTTGGCGTTACTAGAGATGACGATAAATCTTACTGATAGGTCTTTTTGAGAAATGAGGAAAAATTGAGAACAGTTCGAGGAGCTTGTCAGAGAAGGGCAAAGAAGAACAAACTATAAAGAAATCACAGATCATGTTTATAAGTATGAAGAGGTTGATGCAAGAGACAGTTTTACAGGTCAAAGGCAAGGTCATAGAAAGCAGCAAGTCAATAAAGTTGACAAAGGTTTGTTGATGATGATATGATTATAGTTAAAGTAAAAAATTACTAAGTGCCGTTTTTATGAATACAAGTGGATGCTGATAGTGGGATTAGTGCAAGTTTGACATTGGATGGTGGTATGTGGGTGTTCACCTCCGATAATTTTAGGCAAGTTGATTTTAGAAGGCGTTTGCTCGACATATATCTTTCCTTAACCCTAAATCATGTTCTGTCTGTTGTTGCAATAGTGTTTACCTTCGAAATAATCATTATATCACAGTAAAAGTCGCAAGATTGCAGTTTTCTCCAATAACTTAGCGCAGAACCCACGCCATTGTTGACTTCTAGTTATACAAATAGAGCACAGAGATCTCCTCTCAGAATACTATCGCCTTCCAAGGGGAAGGGGTTAACCATAGCAGATTCTCTAACTATTTCTAATGAAAAACCTAACCTACTCTAAGGTTTTCGTAACCCATCGATGACTTTTATTTAACACCCTTCAATATTTCTTCCAAATGTCTCTTTCTTGATAATTACATGTTTACTTACTGTCTACCAGAAAATTGTTTCAAATGTTCAAAGCTAAGTTCTATCAAGAAAGTCATAAAACATTTAACAGACTGTTCTGCAATGCTGTAATTGTTATGATCAGTTGCACTCAATTGAGTACTCACTTTGGTTTTGGAGTTTCGTAACTAAAACTAGCTTTTGAAATTCTAAACTTTCTTAATAACCACCCTAGTTTCTATTTTGATCAAATTATCTACATTTTCTCCTATACTCCTACCTATTAACTAGTCTATAATTAGTTTTGTTAATGTGTTTACTAAAGATTTGTCTCATAGGTTATATGCTAATTGAGGATGTAAGACAAGTAGTAACAAACTTGTATTGGAAGTTTTTACCCAGGGGCGGACCGCCAGCTTTGGAGGCCCTCCAAATTAACCCGAGTTTGGGCTAAGAGACCATTTCCCATTTTACTGATAAACTGTTTTTTATCCATTTTGATAGAAAAAATTATAGTCAACAAACAATGAAGAATTTTGTTATTTTGTTGATGCATTTGGATATACAAAATCCGCCCCTGAATTTAATTATATACCAGTCTTCTTATGAAACATAATATCACGGCGTTTTTCAAGGTTTTTGTCAAGATATCTCCTCCCACTATGCGACATACAATTTAACCTTAGGATTTCATCAGTACCTAAATGGTATACTGTAAGGGTATGTCGATATCTGTATCTGAAATTTTGGTATCAAACTAAGTGTGTCACCTAACTATTTTTTCTTGCTTCTGATAATATTATAAAGCTGTTCTAATTAAATAAAAAAAATTTTTATGGACTAGTCTTAACTTGAATAATATCAGATTTTGATACATAAAAGAAAACAGCAAAAAGGCTCACATTGGTGGGAAAACGTTGATTTCAAAAGTAATTTTATGGAACCAGAAGAACTTTGAGTCAGTTGAAGAGTCCTACGTGTATATCAATGACCGATTACGAATAATTGGCTTTGTTAATTAAGTCAAAAGTCACAACTTTAAACAACAGAAGAGCGCGCGGAGCACTAAAACAACTTAAGGTACGGCACGTCCAGACCAAGCAACTCGCTAGAAAATACGAGAGAAGTATCAACTTTGCCAACCATACCTAGCAAAGTTTAAATTGTTATTGTTATTTTTTCTGACCGCACAGGGGGCCTCTTGATTAAACGGGGCCCAGACCATGCATAAATCCGCCCTTGCTTTTACCTACTGAAGGCAATCTATTTTATATGTACTTGCAACTATAAATTTCCTTATTTGCTATAATAGTAATATCTTGTCATATTAGTGCATTCTTTTCTTACACAAAATTTGGTGCATTGTAAATCAATAGTTTGCAATATTTTGGGTGCATCAAAGAATAGTATCTCAACAATTAAGAATTACTGTTATAGCTGGAAGTTGTAATGCAAAATGCCAGACTGGTTAGACTGGTCTGTTGATTTATGTATAAAATTTGTAAAAGTTGCTGTTGTTGAGGATGATGCATTTGTTGCACCATGCACATCAGCAGTTTCATTTCTGATATCTGAACAATTTCTTCAGAAGTTTTGTCAAATCATCGTTAATAGCTGAAAAAACTGCACTTTTGACGATTTCAAAAAAGATAACTGCAGAGAAGAAATACAGAAGATCAATTGATTGTCAAGAAATTCTAGCTGTTTTCATCTTTGTTATCGCTGGTAGATCAGCAGGTCGCCAGATTGTCATCGCGCTGTAGCGTACTTCCTGCTTGGTTTTTTTTAAATCCATATGATAGATGGCGCTTCCTTATGTTATGTACGATTGGATTTCATGTTTTCCTTAGATCACAGATAATCGCAATTGGTTCTCCTAATACCCGATACTTCTAGACAAATCAAATATAGCAATCAAAGTGCTGTCGTGTATTTGATAAAAATTACCTTTTTGGGGAAGACATACTGGCTTACCACTAATTGCTGATTATTTCTCTTGATGCAAACTCACCTGAAACAAAGAAAAAAGTAGAATTTAGCTTTTCATACTAAAATAAACAACTGAATCCTACATTTTTTTTATTTTGTCAAATAGTTTTCAAAGAGTAATTTTAACTTTTTAATTTCAAAATGAAGGTGAAAGTGAAAACAGAATTCAAATAGCAAAGTAGAAGAACAAGATTAAACCCAATTTTGCGAACAATCAGTACCCCCTTGACAACAAATGAAGGTTAAAAAACAAGTACCAAACAAAGGAATTTCTTCTACGTATACCATTACAACATCGATAAGAATTAAAAAACAAAAACCTAACATTTATTGGTAATTCAGTAGAAAATTCAGTTTGGCGTACATTTAAACTCTTTATTAAAAAAAATGAAAACAATGGAATAACGATCTGTAGGTAGTGTTGAAGTTTTATATTTAGCGTAAAATGCTGAAAAGCCTCTAAAAATAGATCAACAATTAAATACATCAAATAAATGTTCTAATTATTGTAATGTAATATGGGTAGGTGGAATGATCACGTGGAATTTGCTGTGTTTCAAAGTTGAAAACACGTGGCTTGAACTTTTGCTTCTGCAATAAAAGTTAAAATTGCTAATTTTAAGTAGCGTAAATGCTAAAAGTTATTTTTTTCTTTGTAAGATTTCTATTAAAACTTGATGAAAGAAATATTTTTACTTGTCCCATGACAACAGTAACAAAAATACAATTTTCAGTATTTTAGTGTGTTTTACAAATTACTTGAAGATTATATACTGTATCTAAAAGAGAACATAATGGGTATTAAATAATGATTTGAGGATTTTTGGTGTGGAATTAAATTTTTTCCATAATTTCAGTTGATATAAGAAGATTAGTTACGCATTGAAATTCCATACAAGAAACTTATAGTTGAGAACTTTTGCTGATGTTTAGGCAACCATCCATGCATCAAAGCGTACAGAGCAACAAGCAACGTGATTTGAATAATGTTGTTTTGATATTCATTGCGTTATTCATAGGTCGTTGATTTTATTTATTTATTGTAATACATTTTTTCTAAAGATTTTTCATTTTATTTATTATTAGGAAAATTATTTTAATTTTTTTGTTTAATGACTATGTAAAAGCTTGAACTTGAATTAGCATGTTATTCACATACATGCACATGTAATGGCTCTAGTAGTATCTATGATGCTTTTTTTAATTGGTAAATCTCCGACACATATTATGCGTTTCTTAATCCGTACTCGGCACTGATATCAATTTATCTTTTTAAAATATTACAGCGTACTGTACATTACGTTAGGTATCATAGGTATCATCGAAGTTAGCGTTTGATAACTTATACAAATAAATTTGATTTGATTCTTTTGATAAGCATTTATAGTAATTTTGATTGTTTCTGATATCTAGAGTGAACGAAAACATCTCGAGTCTTGGAATTCCTAAAAAATCAAATAATCTGCAGTAATCAATACACGAACTTCATAACCTTTTTGTTCTTGGTCTGCTTTGCTTTTATTTAACCAAAGAAGGATAATATACTAATAGTATGAGGAAAATAATATTTTTAGATTACTATTAATAAGAGCTAAGCTCACAAAATCACAAACATCATAGAAAAATCATTTAAAAAGAGCTATTCGATAGTATTCAGATAAGAGTTCCTTTAATAAAAAAGAATTCTGAGCAAAATTCTGCGTTCTGCGCCATGAGTTTTATTTGCCAAACTGAAATCATCATTGTCATACATTTAGGTCGGATCCGTGAGTCACTAACAACATTAAATGCACTCGATTTGCTATTATTCATATTTCCTTTTGTACAGGTTACGGTTCTTTCGTAGGAATCACGGCTGCGTTTATCAAAGAATTGCAGTCTTTTAAATTACTTGATGAACAAAATGGCCTTTATATCTTACATCAGTTACATCAAATTATCGTACAAAAGCAAGTCAAATTTTAATTTGAAAGATTACAAGACTTTTGTGGTACTGAACATGTGTACAAATCCACTGATGAGCCCTCGTATACAAACATAACACTGAAACAAAATAAAACAGAATAAGGTTAGTATTCATAAATACAAGATGAGTCATCTCTTGTTGTTAAAATAATAATAAGTTGTTTTTTAAGAACGTTCATTCATTAATATTGCATTTTGCTACTACATTTCAGACCGATTTTAGTTTTCGATCAGCATGGGCTTATAAAGGTTTGATATTAATAGGCATTGAAATGGCATTTTAACGGATCGCCGATTGGGTTAAGCTATGATAATCGATAAATTACCCACTCAAAAAATTATGAAGCACAATAAATATAATATTAGTAATTCATGACATAATCTATTTATCTTTCCATTTGTATTTATTCTAATGAATTCAATACGTTTTACAAAGTCTATAAACCGTAAGTATATCGTTAGGCCGATTATTAATTAGAATGAGATAAATTTCTTTTTACAATAAATAGAATTAAATTCAGTATTAAGGTGGGTTCACATACGCGTGCTCGTGCTCGTACTCGTGCTCGCAAGGCTTGCGGAACTCGCGAGTGCATCGTCCACACTTAAACGTTTAGTTCATCGCGAGGCTTGGACTCGGGAAGTTCGGGTGGTTTGCGAGCAATACTCGTAGTATCAAATTAATTTTGAACTTAAACTTAATTTATAAAAATAGAAGATGAGCGTTGACGATTTTTTGCTAGCTTCTAGTGTCAGCTTTATTGTAATGCATTCGTTGCTTTCTACTTCTATTTGTGCTGTCCCTCAGCGCAGTTTATTATTTATATAAATCTGTAAACTGTATAATAAGCTCATTCGACAATTCCATTTTTTATTTTCAAAACTTTAATTAATATTATTTTAAATTAAAATTATTCATATTATTAATAATTAAACGAAGCTACTACTGCCCTTGTATATATGGCGAGCATTACGACCCAACTAAATAAAATTTAATTCCGTCCACAGACTTGCGAGTCTAGACACGCTTTTTCTTTGAAGTACCGACGCTGGAGCAAACCTGGCGGGCCACTGGCTCGTGCGCGTAGCATGGCTTGTCTTGCGGCTCGTTATGCCCGAGCACGAGCACGCGTATGTGGACCCACCTTTAGATATTAAGTAGTATGTTGCATGTACATACCAAATACAAGGTTAATAAAAATAAACACCAAAAAATTATTGAAGTAACAATTCCTACAATCATTAGAGTCAATTTTGTTTACCTCATTTAAAATAATAGTGGATAATGTCACAGAAATTAAAAATCTCATACAATAAGAATTGTAGCATTTTCGATTACAAAAAAATGTTCAAGAACTATATTCACGAGAAATGAGAATTAATCAAAGCTGATATTAGGGCTATTTTATTGCTTGAAGAAACTGTCCGTAAAAAGAGAAGCAAGTCAGCAACTAACATTTGGTAAAGATTAAGGAAAATAAATTTTTGTGTTCAGTCTCCATTTGTTACAAGACCATTTTTACGGATAAACCAATAACTTAGCTTCGAGGACTTGAAACATGTTTTTAAAAGGCAAAAACATTGACATCGAAATAGACTGCTTTCGAACAACTTCTACTTCTTTGATTATCCCTTTAGACTTCATCACTGATAGATGTCACACTGTTTTAGTGAAAGCACTTTAGCTACCTTCTGTCAATACTTCTTTGCAGCTTCAAAGATATTTTCGTCTTCTTCCATTTCATTACCAAACATCATCAGTGTTTGAGTTCTCTTTCTTGTCAAAGAGGTGTTTGTTTGATAGAAAAGAAAATGATTCCATCAGTAGTAACCAAGGTTACTATTTTTATCGGATATAGTCTACATCTTTATTTAGTCATTCAAGATAAGATTCTTCCAAGAACATAATTTCGTATTTTCTCTCAGATTCTTTCTTTTCCAGAAGAGGGAGGTGTCAGACATTTATAACATCTTTTGCCTTGTTACCTTGGTGAGATAAGCAAACTTAAGAAATAGTGGAGGAAAGAAATGAGCAAAACTGCTACTTTTTAGTCACAGTGTAAAATCACGAGTTTTAGCCTCAAATGTAACACGGGCGATTCCCCCGCAACCCATCGAAATGTAAGTTTGTTTACATCTAGGCGAAATCGCTTTGTGGTTTTTCACTGTCACTAAAAAGTAGTCCAGAACGAAAGATTATCTTGGGTTAGAGAGATATGATTCAGAAGATGCAAGCAGTGAGTTACATCTGGACGCTAGATTTGAAGGGATGCCTAAGACTAGTATCATCATTCGGTTTTCCATTTTGCAGATATAAACTTTTTTATCAAGTGCAATGCATAATTAGCTCACAAGCTATTGTAGATTTTACTATTTTCAATTTTCAAGGCATGAAGCTTTATAATAAAACGAAGTGAGAAAAGTCAATAGAGCTAAAATCTAGCTGCTGAAAGCTACAACCAAAACTCTCAAGAAATTATTTATTTTGCTTCGAGTAATTGAGTTAAAAACTAAAATTAAAACTGATCCGCTATATCTATTATAAATTAGTATTGCAAAAAGTACCTTTAACTCATTCTCAGTAAGACTTGACAGGTAAGAACTTCACATAGATATTAAAGTTTGCCTCGTCAAGATTATCTTCACTCAGACATAATTAAGTACGGCCTTTTAAAGAATTCATTTATCTGTATTTACTTGTGTAACATACCGAGAAGTTCGCGGCGCCCAACTTTCGAACCTCCATCAATGAGCAATATTGATTGTGGAAAAGACGCTTCAGCAGAGTATACAAGTACCAACTTTTGAAAGGTCATATCAAAGTTAAAATATTTTGGATAAACTACTAATCAGTATCAGTGTGGAAAGTTTTGTCTTTTTGCTAAATCACTGAGGGTACCCATCTTTACAAATATGTTCCAGAATTTTGTATTTGGATGAGTTTCATTCATACAGAAAAGCATGAGTTCCGGCAGAATATTTAGTTGTACCACACCCTAGGTTCTCATTCGGAAGGCCTGAAATATGAATCCGCAAATCAACTGTTTTCATTTAAGGTTTTTTAAATTTATTTCTTAATGGTGCAGGTGAATTCCGCAACAGAGACTTTAATAGCTTTGATTACTTCTTAACCTATACTTATCTTTGCCCTTACTAAAGATTTAAAGAAATAAGGAAATGAAACACAATGACCTTCCTTCATTCCAGACCCATACATAGATTTCTCATCAAGCATCATCTTTTCTGTACGAAGCTGCCGTACAACGCTGCTATTTGTACTCATTTAAGTTTCAGTTGTTCGAGATCAATTTTTAATAGTGTTCTGTTTCATTTTTTCTTTTAAAACTAACTATCTATATATTTAAACTTTTCTCAAATCATCAATTAAGATTAAAGAAAATTCACTGCTTGACCACAATAGTCCCAGATCTAACCTAGACAAACTTTTTTTTTCGAGATCAAAAAATCAAAATTCAAAAGACCAAGAATACTAATAGTGATTGCAACTTCAAGTAGATTAGATTACTCTGCCCTGCATTGCACCGTATGGAATGGGAGGGGGCCAAACTTAATTTTGCCTCAGAGTGCACTAAGTTCTGAAACCGTCCCTACAGCGAAGAATCAAAGCTATCAAGTAGATATTAGCAAGACAGAGATAAATTAAAGTATGCTAGCTTTTAGTAGCTGAAACGTGTTCGTACAAGAGCGGAGACATTGGCAGGTCTATCTGATAATTTCTACAGGAAGAAATATTTTCAGTCAGAGGATGTTTGACTCAAAAGGCCCCGTTTTACATGTTTCCTACCTTTTGAGAGTACAACATTTATCCAGCAATACGCTGCATTTGATTCATTTTTGAATAAGATGAATTACTGGTTTAGAAGTGGCAAAAGCAGGATGCAAATATTGCGATAATGTACTATATAGGAGAAATCAGAATTCCTTCAAGAACCTGGTGGTCTTTGGGGCCGATCTGAGTTCAAAGACCGTTGAGTAAATGGGCTATTAAATATTAGCAGTCTTCTTATATTTTAAACTCTGTATCTTGGAAACAAGTGGTAGAAAATTAATCTTCTCAATTATTTGATCTTGAGTTTATACTTTATCGCCAATTTTAAGTTTCAGCAAACACCACTCGTTCTTTAACCTTTTGATCTAAAGATTCTATGCAGAAGATGTTACAAGTAGCAGGTGAAACTTCATGACTGGGTATTATTATTATTTGCGAGTGAATCAAATTAGACCATGTCTGTTTGCCACAGAGTTTTGATGTAGTGACTGGGTAAAAGTTTTGGCTTGTCTCTACTATAATCTACAGTCTTAATTTTGTGTAGTCGTTAATCGGTAATGATAAAAAAAGTCTGTCGGAGGGGCAAGATAATACTGAACATGTTTAGCCTCTTTTACCACAACTTCACTGTTAGATTTCTGGAAAAGTTTTTTACCTAGAGAAATGCAGTTGCATCCTTTTGATTTTTCCAGGATGATGCAGCACCACCACATTATTCACTTCGTGTAAGAGAATACCTAAAGGTCTTTCCTAATAGGTGGACAGGAAGACGTGGTCCAATAGAATGGCCGGTTAGATCTTCTAATCTCACCTCACTTGATTTTTTTTCTCAGTTCTTCAAGAACTCAAGGTTTTGAGTCATACACACGTGATTTTAAATACCCCCCCAAAAAAAAACCAAGTGGGGCGAGATTAGGAGATCTAGCCGGCTATTCCATTGGACCACGTTTTCCTATCCATCTATTAGGAAAGACTTCATCTAGGTATTCTCTATTTTCTATATTTACAAAGTGAATAATGTGGTGGTGCATCATCTTGCTGATTAAAACATTAAAATTGCTCCTGAAAATGACATATTTTGCCGAAATCGGTTGAGAAATATAAATTTTTAAACAAAATCACTTAAGGAAGTACCTTTTATTACTTACCTAACAAAATCAGCTTAAGCGATGGATCTACATCACATATTAAAATTTCAACTTTAATTATTTTCGTCAAATCCTCCTTATCTCTAAACCTACTGATTATAAATACCACATGTGGGGTATTGCTGAACTCAAAAAAAATTCACTTTTTATTTCTTGCTAAAAAATAAGTGGGTTCTAATAAAAACAAAGTTGATGACATCATAGGTCCCAGAGTAGTAAACTAAAAAATTAAAATTAATGTCCATAGAATTTAGAGGAAAAAAATAAAATTGACGTGTTCAAGCTTGTCTTCCAAACAACGACAATAAAAAAAATATGAATATTATTTCTTACTTTATTTACACTGTATATCTCGACTATTCTTTAAACATTCTGCAATTAGAATAAAATAAGATAAGACATCTGGGAATGCAAAGCATAACCACAATGAACTCCGTTTGGTTATTGAATTCGAGCAAAAGTTTTAAAAAATTTTCAAATTTCGGCGGCCATTTCGACCATGTTCCTGAGGTGATATCAAAAATCTAAAAGTATACGTATCTCTTGATGTAGAATACGATTCTAAAGTAAAAACAAAATTTTTGAAAATTTTTCAAATTTTGGCGGCCATTTTGACCATGTCCCCCAAGAGATATTAAAAAGCAAAGACACCACGTCGTCTTCAGTTTTTGATGTAGAATCCAAATCTGAAATCAAAATCTCAAAATTTGAAAAAATGCTGACAGACAGACAGACACACGGACTTGGCAATTTGAGTAACGACTCCTATTGGAGTTCGTTTTCCGTAGCTAACCATAAATAACACATGGGCTGAAAAGTCCCAGGCCTAACAAAGAAAACACGGTTTTTTTTGTTCAAAATTAGCTTTATTCATCAACATAATTTCCATCAAGAACAACGCAATCATTCCAGCGCCGCTCTAACATTTCAATACCACTTTTGTAGAACGATTTATCTTTTGCCTCAAAATAGGACTCAGTTTCAGCGATAACCTCTTCATTCGAGCGAAATTTCTTACCGGCAAGCATTTTTTTTAGGTCTGCGAACAGCAGTAGTCGCTGGGAGCCAAATCTGGCAAATACGGTGGATGTGGGAGCAATTCGAAGTTCAATTCATGTAGTTTTGCCATTGTTTTGATTGACTTGTGACACGGTGCGTTGTCTTGATGAAACAAAATTTTTTTCTTTGCCATATTCTGTCGTTTCTTTGCAATTTCGGCCTTCAAACGCTCCAATAACGCTATATAATATTCACTGTTGATGGTATTTCCCTTCTCAAGATAGTGGATGAATATTACACCACGCACATTCCAAAATACCGAGGCCATAACCTTTCCAGCCGATTGTTGTGCTTTCGGTCGCTTTGGACGAGGTTCACCAGTTGCTGTCCACTCAGATGACGATCGTTTTGATTCCGGAGTGAAGTGATGGATCCATGTTTCATCCATTGTCACATACCGACGCAAAAATTCCGGTTTGTTACGTTTAAACATGGCCAAACACTGCTCAGAAACATCAACACGTTCTTGTTTTTGGTGAACAGTGAGCAAACGCGGCACCCACTTTGAGCAGAGCTTTCTCATAGTCAAATTCGCATGCAATATAAAGCCAACACGTTCTTTTGATATCTTTACAATGTCAGCTAACTCACGCAACTTCACTTTTCGATCATTCAAAACGATTTTGTGGATTTTTTTGATGTTTTCTGGTGTTACCGCCTCATTTGGACGTCCACTGCGTTCTGCATCATCGGTGTCTCTACGACCACGTTTGAAGTCAGCAAACCAACGTTTTATTGTTGTTTCTGATGGAGCGGAGTCCCCATAACACTTTTCAAGCCATTGCTTCGCTTGAACGGTATTTTTCCCATCAAGAAGCAGTGTAAAATTAAAACACGAAATTGTTTTTGATCCATTGTTTTGAAAATAACAAAAGTAGCGTCACTCTTAGCACAATAACTCACAAAATAATGAATAGAATATCATGAAATTTTAACAGCTGTCTTTTGAAGGTTAGTACTAACTGAAAAAGCGGTGAATGCAATAGAGCTAGCGCCATCTATTTGTTAGGCCTGGGACTTTTCAGCCCATGTGTTATAACCTTAGTGTCAATGTTTATCATTTCACTGGATCTGTAGATATATTTCTGCGTAGAACAAAACTCCTTAATGCCATTTTGACATCTTTGAAAAATGCAATAGCAACCCCTACCGACGACCGTTTATGGATCGGAATTTGATCAAGTGTGAATGAGTAGATAAGCTGGTGGTCCTTAAATCCAGCTATCATAATGCACATTGGGATTATTTTTGAAACCCAAAGGATTGAATATTTTGAATTGATATGTTCAACAGCAAAATAAAATATCTTACCGTTTACGAGTTATGGATGAAGAAAAACCTCGAAACAGTATGAAAAAATCATGTGTCTCTAAAATGACACAGTTAATTGTTCATCTTTTATGTACTTAATGCAACAAGATTTATCTAAAGAAATTACTTACACCTCCCTAAATGTTTGTCTCTTAGAGAAGTTATCAAATAAAGATATCAAATAACTGGCTTGTATCTTGTAAACTATTGATTTTCAAAAAAAAAGGATTTGTAAGGGTCAGCAACAGAAAATCTCTTGATTGCTTTATTACAAATTATCCAGTTATGGTCACATCTTCCACAACTGACACATTTTAACTTTAACCTAGAAAATGTCTTTATTTTTGTTGGGATAAAACTTACTTCACACTTTTTTTATTAGTGTAGAATTTTTTATAATTAATTTTAAAAAACTTCTATAAAGCGAATTTTACAATGAGTAGCTACACCAAAAAATATTTATAACCATGAATTCATTAACTTAAAAATTTGAAAATTATTTTTTTAATTAAATTTTAAAAGTATGGAAAAAACAAATGAAGTTATTAATATGGAGAATTAATAATAAAAAACAAAATAATTATTAATCAAATAATATTTAAAAAATTTTAAAAACTGTACTTTATCTTAAAAATGCATTCCGCTTCCAAGCGCAATATGCATCCGGCCGGCATGACCTTTCGAATGCAAGGAAATGAACGTAAAACCCAAGTGCATCGTGAAAATCTATTCTGAATGCAGTTAGGCACGGCCAGTAAGTGCATTCGCTGCTACTATTAACGTGGTTCGAGTAAAATGCACACCGATGCAGTAAAGCCAATGATCAAGCACGGTACGTGAAATGCAATTGCAGTTGCACTTTATGACGTCAGTAAAATCGTTGCATCCAACTACCAGGATAGCAGGAGGCGTTTACCTCAAGACCGGCGCAATGCAAACTCTAAAAATGCATTTCTTATCAAAATAAAAAAAAGTTAACAGGAGTAAAATTCCCTTTGGTGCACTCAACTTCCGAAATGCAAGAATGTGGGGTGAATTATTTTTTTGGGGGGTTAAAAGTGAGGGTTTATGTGAGAAAGATGCTTTTCTAAGTGTATATTTTTGCTAGAAGTGCTAAATGAGAAAATGTCCGCCATTTTGTTTTATTGGGTACTAATAATAATAATGTAAGTACACAAAGTAACTAGCCATCTATACAATGAAGTGCACTTGATAATGGCTGCCATATTTAAAAAGATTTAAATAGAATTTAAGTTTGTTATTAAAAGATTAGTTTGTTGTTTTCAAATTTGAACTGACCTACGTCAACAGACGATCCAGACAAGCATAACAGAGAAGAATATTGATCTGAAAAAATTTGACCCGCGTGACGACACTCTTCAAGGATTTTTATTCTTTTATTTTTGGCTGGTCTGCAGGACTTTATTTTTGTGAATCTAATTATTGTGTGTATTTTTTAGAAAGATGTGGGTTCATACGGTGTAAATTTTAGTGTGCATCTTAACGGGGATGATGATACAAGTGTTATAAAACAATGGAAAACAACGATAGGGCGTGATTTAATAAACTTTGTTGTGATTTATAGCGAATTGAAATATTTTATTTCGTTCGTGTGTCTGCCAAAAGTTACAGAAATTGTTTTTCGACTCAAGTGTTTAAAAGTGTGACTGAAAGATTAATTTTGGTTCTTTTTTAGATGTGTGTTGCCATAAGAAGTAAGTTGTAAGAATTGGGGAAGATTTTACACAAAGATTAAGTTAATTTCGTATTTTTATCGTTTATTCTGAGGAAGTGGAAACAAATCACTATGATCTAGAAGGAAAATAATAAATTTTTATAAGCATGATGGGCCTAGATGCAGCTGCGTGAGAAAATACGCGTTGTTTTGTTAATTTGCAGAAAAAGAAGGAATGCAACGATTTCATTTAATTACAGGCAAGTAGAAACCGTTCACGACAAAATATTTTCTAAAACACACTCTTATAATGATAAGATCAGGATTTCCTTTTTTTTAAATCCTGAATAAAACTAGAACTTTATTACAGTCAATTCCTGAATTTCTTTTAAATTTTGAATGAAGAAAGGTGTGCCTACCTAACCTATATCTATAAGAAATTTGCATTTTCTTTTGTTTTAATAAAAATTGAATGAATTCTCAGGAAACGCTCACAAGTTGCAAGGAGGAACCTACAGGAATATTTTTTAGAACTTAACATGTTCATGAAAAACGAAAGAAAAGTCTTGCAGACTTTGGATGATGCTTGCTAATATGGAAGTAACCAAGAGAAGAATTTTAGAAATTTGTTAATTCAAACCAACGCTAAAGATGCATTTTGGAAATTAAATTTCATTTACACAAAGGTAAGTATGTAATGTCGAAAAAGACACATTAAATCAAATTTGCTTCTACTTCATCTTTTGTTTTAGGTAAATAAAACAATAGAAATTGAAATATAACAATAATGAACAGAATCTTGGACAGAAAATGGTTATTACGACTTTTAAGCATCTTTTGTTAGCTGTGCTGATGAAAATAAGAAGATAATAATTGATCCAGAAACCAATCAAACATTATTTGTCACCAAACAATTTTTTTGTAGTGGCAACTGTTACACTTTATTATTTCTTTAAAGATAGATTTTATTAGAAATGAAAAAAGATCCTAATTTCAGTTTAAATCACTTGAAAATGTTATTAGAAGAATTACAAAAAAAATTGCAAAAATATCTCGTTTATTCATTTATATCTGAGTATAGTTTTAAAAAATAATAAAATAGTTGTTTGAGTTCAAGAAATTTTGGCAACCAAGACTCAAAAATAATCAAAACATTCATCTACTGTGTGTTTAAAATTCGAGACAAATCATTAGAATCTCAAAAGGAGAAAGAGATTGAGAACCGAATAAAAATTTTCAAAAAGTTACCTATTTTAGGAATCATAATCCATAATCAATAATCCATGACCATATAGATTTCTGACAAAACTGAAAATACTTTCCATGTCTTATCTTTCCCAGTATTATAGTGACAAGTCTCGGATTATGAACACGCTGTATATTTATTTTTAGAGATTTTCTGCTATTTTTTTCATTTTTTATTAAAATCTAGAGTTAGACTATAATCTACTCGAATATCGAATCTGATGACAAATGTGATACCAATGGAAAGATTAGATCTAGAAGAGTCTATTGATACTAAGTATAAGTGGTAGAGATCACTGGGTCAGAGATTGTAAAGGATCAGATGTAACATAGAAAACCTCATCTAGTTTCTGTCTTAATTTTTCTTTATATAGTGATGATTAGTACTAATGTGGAATTTCAACAAAGAATTTCCAAACTCAGAATTTTTTTCGTTTGGTTCTAAACTAGCTCTTTATTGGCTCTAGAGTTCAATATTAGGTTAAATTTTTTTATCAAGGGACTGTTGATTCAGTGTCAGTTTAATATTACCACGACGAGAATTGCAAGTTTGGGCAAGACAATCCAATTCAAAATTATTAAGTTATGTTACAGTAGATTTAATATTTTGTTCAATTTCGACAAGTTCCTCATAGAAAACAATGCGCTCCCATAGACTCCCATGGTTAATTTTGAGCCCTCATAATGTTTGACCCAGTGATCTCCGCCACTAAAATTTAGTATCAATGGACTCCTCTCAGTCTAATATTTCTATTGGTATCACATTTGTCATCAGATTCAATATCCGGGTATACTATAGTCCAACCATATATAAAATCAAGACGCAAGAACTTTTGATAGTTTTCAAGATTCCTTGAAGGAATTGCTTACTTTGATTTCTAATTTAAATAACCTTTTGTTCTTATCGTTTCCAATATTATAGTGACGAGCCTTAGATTTTGGACACATTGTATATTCATTTTTAAAAGGTTTATTTTCATTTTATTAAAATCTAAAATTGCTTGTATCTACGAGCTGATAATACGCTATCGTACGTTACCAATAAAAAAAAACTCCTGATTGGTTAACATGCAATTGTTCACCTGTCGATAGATCAGATATCTCTTCATTGCTAGCATGGTAACGTCCTATAAGCATTGACTCATAAAATCAGGACACCAGAACTTTTAATTATTTTCCTGATTTTTCTCTAGAACTAAATCCTCTTACGATCAGAAAACAATTGGATTTTAGAAAAAATGAAGATTTTTTTAAATATCACATTTTGAGCAGCCATATCTGAGTGTAGATACTTAAAATACCATAGGGTTCTGATTTGTCTTTTCTAGGTTAACACAATTTCAGCAAAAAGTTTCTGATTTGAAAGAATCTTTGAGAATTCCAGACATAGTTTTGCCATTTAGATTGCTGAAATCAACAGTATGGAAATTGATGCTAATATTTGTGTTATCACTTATCACAAGCTTAGATGTTGAAAAATATTGCCAGTGGCTATAGTAAAATGAATAGGCCTCAAGGTATATGGTAGTTTAATCAGTAACGATGCTCAATTTTCCGCTAATCCAATCTGTTGTAGATGTCAGTTACGGTTTCTGAGATGAACTATAGGTGTTGTGGACCGAAACAAACAAAACCAACAATGTTATCAAATACCAAAGATGATTGTGATCTTGATCTTTATTCAACTTAATTATTTTGTTTTATTTTATAGAAATCTTTAGATTTAAGAGTCTCATGAAAATTTTATTTAGGCATTTACTGCCCCTACATGTAGAACATTGATATCATATCTTAGATATTAATATACCGGCTGCCTAAAAGTCTATGGAATATAGAGTATGATCAAAAATTATTTTATTTTTGTGGTTTTGAAAAACAAAAGTAGCGTATTTGATTAGTTCATGCAGTATAATCTGTTTACATTGTTTTTAGATGAGACCTAACCATGGACATCTGACAATTTGGGTTGTATGAATGGGATGCAAGATTGTCTAAATACGAGCGGCTATGAATTCGATGGACGCATACGCATATAACAAAGAAGAGCACTTAAGCTTTCTTTTTTTCTCCAACTATTATCTCAATCAGTCTAAATAAGGCTTTTTATGTTAAAATGACTTTCAGATGCTTGAAGTTTGAAGGTTATGTTTTTCATCATCTATTGCTTAGTATACTGTCAGATACATTTCAAATTTGCAAATGTCAAGTATTTGTTGGAATTGATAATTATTCAGCAATTACTAACTAGTAGATGAAAGTATAAAAAAGGCAACGTTGTTAAAAATGCCATATTATAAAATTATATTGTTCCGTAAAATTTTAGGCAACTGGCATGCAGTTCTGATGACGTCACTGATCGATGTCACGTGACTTACGTTTTATTGGGATATTTCTTATTCCACAATAAGTTTCCATACTGTATTTTTAAAGACACTTGGACACGAAGAACTCGCTGTTCAAAATACATGGGAAGTAATTAAATACCTAAATAAACCAAATTTTCAAAGATTATTAATTCTGGAATGCATGGCTTCTGAATTTCTCTCATAGAATGCATTGTTTTCGAGTAAAATTATATTTTCCGAGATCTTTCATTCTTGGCATCAGAGATTATTATTTATTTATTTTGTTATTTAATTTTAATTTTGTTTAGGAGTTTAGAACAAGTTTTTCTATAGTTTTAAGATTTTGTAAATAATTTTAGGACATGTTACTCTGTAGTAGATGTGCTTGAATTTTTGTACATTTAGTAAATCAAAAAATCAATGAGATATTTTGGCAATCATAACCTGCCCATAAAGAAAATAAAAATCAGCAACAAGTAGTATTGAAATGAAATGCATGTACTGTATAATTGCTATTGCCAAATGTCTATGTATATATTGTTCTTACAAACTCATTCACTACCAGGAATTGAAAGGAAAACTAAACACACTTAAGAAAAAGAACCTTATTGAGCTATTCAAATAAAAAAACAAGAATTTGGTCGGTTAATAGTTAAGTCGGTCAATTTGAAAAATTCCACAAGTCAACTTGATTTTGAGAAAAGGAATAAAAACCAATTTTCTAATTTCTGGAATACCTACCTTAGATGATTAATGATCGCTCAAGATGATGCATTACTCATGGTGTCGACAACAATTTTTCAAAATAAATTGTTACTTTTGAAAACTGCTTAGAAATTGCTGCGACTTGGGGCACACTTTTAAACCCCGAGGGCAATAAAGATGTTGTTGGTGGTAAGTGTTTTAATATAGAAGCACCACAATATACTTTGTTAGAAAAGGCACTAAACATAACTTTCGGCCAGTTGTTAGGATAAAAGTTACATTTAGATCTTCTGAAGTTCTTCCTGCTCATTAGAAATTGACCATTGACGTATATTTATGTAAGATTCTGTGATGTGTGGGTCATTAGCCCTTTATTTGTTAAAGTTACTTCGAGTTTATTAAATCTAATATTTTGCATAAGTTATCCTGATATGTGGAATATTCGATTGCAAGTCCAAAAGTTACCGATTTTACTTTAAAAAGTGCAATTTGTAAGCATAACCATATGGTAACATAAACCATTGAAGGGTAACATAATATTATGTATTCCGTATAAGAAAAGTTGATTCGAAAAACATTTTTTATTTATGTAAATCTATGCAAAAATATTTGGTAGCGGTAATGCATAATCTACAATTACATTTTTCACACTTCATTCTAGTAGTTTCTTTTATGCAAATCCGACAACGTCCTTTAGTGGTGCGACAGAGAAAATGAGCTACTGTATCTGTCCTTACAGCATCTTGTGGTTTTCTGACTACAGTGAAGTTAGGTCTTGGGATAGAATTTGTGGATGTTGGTCGTCCTCGTTTAGGTTTTCCTACGAAAGTAAGGGCATTGACCAAATAGCTTCTAAAATTCTTAATAAGCATAGGTTTTTCATTGAAATGAACCATGCATTCACCACGCAAGTATCCAAAACAAAGGTAAAAATAGGGAAGTACCATCGTTTAGCTTTACTTGGAGGCTATTCCGAAAATAGTGCTACTTACCAACCCATTTCACAATTATTAAGTCGCTACTTTTTTTATAACCGTAACTCCTTCTTTCACGTTTCAATAAATCTTTAACTAGTATCAAAGGACACTTTTCAATTAGGTTACTGCTTAGGGTGCCCAAACAATGTATCTTCATTTTATGTTATCTTTCATATAAAGAAACAGTCTAATGCTAGAAAAGTAATTATCAAAATACACGGTTGACGTATCAGAATAATGTACGATTTTAATCAGTAGCATTTGAAAAATTAGTACTTGCAGTATCAGACCTTATAGGTTGGTGTAAATCATTTTTCACCCAGGTAAAAAGGAGTTTGTCTTTTACTCTAGCTTCTTCATTAGCAGGAGCAGGAAGAGGAACCTTTTTCCTTTTAGATTTTACTCCAGAAGTACTAGGTTCAATTGGTAATTGTTTAGATTTATTCACTATGGTGCTTCAGAAACATCACATCTTTCTCCTTTTCGTTTTCAGAAGCTCTTTCATAAACCAAAATCCTCTCTTCGTCTTCATCATTTGAGTCGAAGTAATCAGAAATATTTAATAGCGATGGCAAAATAGCTCTATTCTTTGGTTTGCCATAAAATAAGACGTAGATTTCTCCAAAATTATTGTTCTAAATATGTAACCATATGGCGACACCAAATCTACATCTAAATTATTCTAATAAATATAAATCACCCGGCGGGATACAAGTGAACAAACGAAAGTTTGCACCTTTTACTTACCACGTAATTAAGCTTCAAGTTTATAAAAGAACAAAAACGTTTTCAAATTTAAAAATGTAGTAAGGTATCATACACATAACGTACACAACCATCAACGAGGTCACTACCATGATTAATTTTAGTTTCAAAATGAGCAGTAGATAGGTGCCAGACCATTTTTTGGGGTTGTTTCTAGGACGATACCATACGGTTACATATACCAAAAAAGTGTAGTTAGAAGACAAACCAGTGAATTTAATACTGAAAGTGCGTGTAACCATATGGTTACATTTTCCAATAAAGAGCTAAGCAAAAACTTCAGGAACTGCACGAGGTATTTCATTTTCTTCGTGTTGATACGCATCCTGTTTTGAAAAATCTTTGACTTGATTACGTTTTGCAAATGTAATCTTAAATCTATATATAATTAGTCCGTTTGTATAATCATTTGGTGTTGTCATGTGCACAGTTATAATGAGTTCCTTTTTTTTGGAATCTTTCTTAGCAAAATTTATCTTTTGTTTTATCTTCGCAAGCTTTTTTCTAAGAAATAATTTTTTTCATAATTCGATTTTCGATAGATGTTAACCCAATTGCAGATTGTTTTCGTTTGGACACATCATTAAAAATTAAAGGAATGGGTTTTCTTTTAAATACTGAGAAAAAAACAGTTACGTCAGCTTCGTTGTTAATACGGTTCACTTGTAATTTGACTTTTTGAGCTTGTAGTTGCTGCACTGGCATTGAAAACTGAAAAAGAATATTTCAAAATGGCTTGAAGATAGTAAGGATGAATAGCCGGATATTCCATTTCTACGGCTGCAGCTTTTGCCCAAGTATTACCTACTAATCTAGTTCTAGACAGTTTCCTATTTTAGATACTGGAGTGTCCATTCCTTAGTTTCCTGAGAAAAGTAAGTTTTTATAAGTTTGGAAAATACCCGATCTAAAGGTTTCAAAGCGTGTGTAGTATGAATAACGCTTTGCCAAAATCTTTTTTTTGGCAAAGAAATTCTTTAAATCATTTTAAGAATAAATCAGCATTTATGTAGTGCAATCTAGGATTCAGAAATACGCTTGAACCTGGAAGTAGCCCATTGGAGAACTTGATTGTGTCTTCTTAATGTTCTCGAAGGTATTCCGTATTCGTGTCTTGCTTTATTTATACCCTACTCGTGTGATTTTACTTTTGGCATAGCTTTGGTCCATTTATCCTGACACCAACTGGCTCTTGTATACAATATTTCACCCATTTTCTAAAAGAAACGTTATAGAGAAGATTATGACACAAAGAATCTGATGGGACGCCTTACACAAATTTGGGCATTTTCCCCGAATTTTCAAAATCAAAGAGGATTTGAAATTACCTATAAATTCAACATGCTCTGTCATTTTCACATATTTATTAACACTTTTGCCAGGTGACATAGTGGCTTACCTATTATTATTAACCCATTGCACAAAACCTACTTTTCAAGTTGATTAAGAAACCCTACAAGTCCTGAACATGCGAAGTTTCCCAAGTAAATGCAATTTGAATATTAGCTGTAACTCGCTAGCAAGAGCTTTGACTTTAATGTTTATATCTACACTAGCAATTAAATTCTTTAGGTCAATTTATTGGTAATAATACACTGCGTATAGCTTCATGGAAATGACAGCAAAGAAGCTAGACCATTGATGGTCAATATCTTCAACCAAAGGCGAAGACTCTGAGGAGCAGTCAACGTTGTACTCTGTACCTCACCTACACTAAGATCTGGCTTTGCTGAAAGTGTTCCAACCTCCAAAAAATAAGAAAAGAAATAAGGCTTTTCGTTATGTAATTGCTGAATTAGCAGGAGAGTGAAAAACAGAAATGTTGTGGGGGAACTTCAAGTCTGGCCAAGCTAATAATAGAATGTTGGATGCTTATAGATATAACCATACCAGCAGGTGGTTCATTTAGTTAAATGTCAGATTTGGTGGTATTCTAAAACTCAGAAAGTTTTTACTGTACTTTGCAAAAAAACTTTCAAATTGCAATTATCAGTATTAACAATTTCTAGAAGGATGTGAGTATGGCATGAATATAGACAATTTTCTGTAGTAAAAACTTATTTGTTCAAAAATTAATTAATTAATTTCTTTGATGCAATAATAATTACTTAATAACGATTAGAAAAAACATAATTACCTACAAATATTCCTTTAAACCATAATAATTACCGAGATCTAAATACATGTAGCTTGTAAAATATATTATAAGACCTTAGTTTGTCTGATTATATCACGTATTTAAATTATAATTAATAAATACAAGTCAGGTACTAGTAAATGTTTTTTTTACTCACTGATATTTTAAAGAAACAGAACCTGGACTGCTAAGCATTTTTAAACTTTTTTTAGTTGTTAATAGAAGTTACATACATAAGTACCATGTAACTGTGCTAATTTACACATTTATTAAGATAGAAGGCCATGCATAATAATAATCAGACATAAATACCTTAAGAATGTTTTTTTTAGCAACCAGTACTCACTTGTTTTAGGTAATGTTTATTGGAGATATAGATATATGTATGTCATCAAGAGTAAAAGAAATATTTTTATTCCTCCATTAATAACGTTCAGAAGGTCAAGCTTATTTAGATTCTACTCGCAGTAAATTGAGAGCTTCTAGTACATATAAACGATGATCCGTGCTCCATATTCCAAATTATGGATGTAGTAATAAACATTACAAGAAAAAGAAATTAAAACATAAAAAAACGTTTTTGTTTGTTTTTAACTTGATGAATAAAAAAAACATTCCATCAATTAAGAACAATAAATAAAAACCATAATTAGGGAGTTTTTCTCAGCATGCATATTATTCTAATAGCCCAAAAGTAATTAACATTTTAAATTGTAAAAATTATTATTATTTTGTCAAGCACTAAATTAATTTGTAAAACTCAGCCGTAACGTGGTGATTTTGGCAAATTAATTAACATCTTCTCTCTTGTATTTATGGTAAACGTAAAAACTATTTTAGTATTTCCTTTCACTGATTTTAAAAATAATAAGTCTTTACGATAAATTACTACTGTTTTTGATTAAAAATCATTTTGTAAAATTAATAAATAAATAGAAACATTCCTCTATCGATCAATTTTAATATTTAATTAGAATGTCTGAAACGGAATCCACTGTTTAAAAATTAGAGCCTAGCTAATCGGCGCGATTCCGAACGATTTGCATTAATATCAGCGCTTGCTTTAACTATCAAATTAAAGCTTTTGCTTTAAATATGTTCAAGTGCTATTCTAAACGTTGCAGTTCTTTAAATTTTAAATTAGAAATGTCAAAAATTGACGAATAAAGCTTTAATTTTAACACCAACGATTTTGTTCGCTTTAACGTTCTCGTAAATAGGCGCAAGAAATGGAAGCAGTAATTAATCGATTGTTTGTTGAGCAGTTACAAGAAATGGAGGAATTGTAACATAATAATGATAAAGAAAAATACAAAATATGGTTTGAATAAAGTTTTTGAACTTCTTTGCAGGAATGAATTAAAATTAGAAAGGATTGGAGATTATCAAAATCCATTTCATATGTCAAATTACTTTTTTAAAAAGAGTTTTAGATTTAACAAAAACATGGCAGTAGAAATCATTAATATGATTAGCCCTTTTATGAAACAAGGAGTTTATAATAACAAAATTTCCAGAGAACTTAAGGTAAGTATGTGGCGCCGTAAGCATAAACCTTTTAAGTTTTAAGTAATAAACACTACTGATAATTTACTTACCTTTAAATTATTTTGTATCAATAAATACAAAAAAAATAAAACTAACACCGACAAACACAAACAAATGTAAACATAACCTGTGCAGCTGTTGAGGCAGATAAAAGTTTGGTTAGGAAGGTTAGGAATTGGATAAATTTGCGTTGTTGCCGTTTTGCTTTCAGCTGTTATTAAAGTAAATTCGTTAACTTTCGAATGTTTCCGAAGGTGTTAAAGATTCAGGATTCAGAATAGCACTTCAGTTGACGAATCGTTAAATTACTTCCTTAACTTACCGATAAAGCATATGCTCTAATATTAAAGAAAACGAATTAGAATCGCCCAGAATATAATACTAAAAACACTGTAAGCAAAGAAAAGAAATTTACGTCACGGTTGCCATAGCAACGATAGTAACTTTCAAAGTATGTTGATTTATCTGTTTTTTTCGGCCAATAATGAAAAACTTTACAAACGTTTTGAAACATAGTTTTATTTCCAATGTATTTTCTAATCTAAATAACAAAAAGAAACTCTTATTTTACAATTTTACAATATTGTTGTTTTAAAGAAATTTTTAACTAGTACTTACTTTCGAGTTGTACCTGCTAAACTTTTTGTCAACTAGATATTGACTAAAATGATTTTGTACATTTCTAAAAATAAAATTCCTAACCTTGGATAAAGAAAACATATTTATGAATTAAACAAACGAGTATTAGAAAAATTAAATAAATAATTAAAAACCAATAGCAACCCTCTTGATTTTTTTAACTATTGCTGTAGACCAATAACATTCAAATACTTATAAATTACTCGGTGATTCTATAGATCAGCGAACACAACTTTTCTCCTCTTTGATGTAATAATCTATAAAATTAATTATTAGGATGTTATTCCTCTTTTCCTAAAATCTTTATGTTGTCAAAATCAAAGCTGTGACCATTATCCAAAAAATGCCAAGCCAAGACATTTCTCCTTTTCGATTTTTTTATAGATATTGTTTTCTTCTATTTTCTAGTTTTTGTTGTTTGTCCTACGTAGCATTTATTACATTTATTGCAATTAATTCTGTACACTAAGCTAAATTGGCAGCAACGATACTAACATCTCAAATGCAATAAATAAGCGTTACTTATTCTGATGCATTTGAAGGCCGCGTGCTGTGTAAACTAATTGCCGAAATAAGTATTGACAAATCAAGCTTTAGTGCGTTTAACCGTACATTGTCAGAAATTAATATAGAGATTATAAAAATTATTTAATTGTTAAAGTAAATAAATTGTATTCATAGAAATTAATTGAGATTGACCAACTAATTCTATTTTGCCTTTGTGCCTCTTAGCTGAAACCATTCCTAACATTGGCCCTGATTACTAAGACCGGCGCAATGTAAATTCTAGATGAACTTTTTGTACGATCAGCGTACGTAGTACCCTGTCTACTACACGAAGGCACCTTAAGAAATCTTGTCTTAGGCACCAAATACCCTAGCGCGGGCCCTGCTGAAGTAAAAACTATGGAACACTGCTTAGCTTTGTGTTCCCAGTCTTTAACGATAAACTTGCGGCTACTGTGTTTTTTGGGAAAATCATTTAAACAACTAAGATTACTACAGAAATCGTCTTGTTGTGTTTTGAAAACAATTCTTATTTTTTAATAGTTTCTAGAAAATAGAAACTTATTGGACAATTGCAATCAATTATAGATTTTTATTAAAAACCAAGAACTCATAATACGATCCCAAGATTTGCATCCAATATACAAGCAGCACATTTAGAACTTCAGGTGAACAAACAGAAATAACGTTGTCCCACAAGCTGTAATCAATCATAATTAAATCGTCGCATATCGGCAGTTTTTTAGATTTTGGATACCAAGTTAACGCACGTTCTGAACTTTCTGTTTTTGTTCTTGATAATATTACTTATTATACAGAGTGTTCATAAATGTTTTTGGGTCCAATTGGCTATAGAATCTAATTTTGATGTGCCACCTTGTTGTTTTATTCCAACAAGCAATACGTATCTGTTTTATGTCGTTTGTCAATTACAAATGTCATTGTCCTGCATTTAGCAATTTAGTTCATCTTGCGCTGAAGTTTTTTATTTATCATTTGTTTTTTATTTATTTATTGTTTATTAACAACTAATTTTAGCTTAATTTTTAAAAAACATACATTCTGATACATATTGTGTTTTTCAAAAGACGGCAAATGCAACCGCAAGCATGATTTCACAGCCCACTGAACCCAGAAGCATTTATAAACACTTTTGATGCGTTTTGTTTGAAACGCTAAATTCGGGCGTTCGTTTTGGCTTGTGAGTGCTCATACAACGCTGACAATAATCGTTCACTATAGTGTCTGTGAGCAGTGTGAGCATTTAGAATTCCGGGTAAACATGAATTAATCTCTTTTAATGTTTGCAACAGTGTTAACGTTATTATAATTGTTAGATGATGATGATGAAGCAAAACGTAATCTTTATATTAAAAATCCGCAACAGTTTCTCTTCGTTCTTTCTCAAATCAAATAAAATGCAAAAAGTACAATTTTACTTTACTGCGCAGACATTACAAAGGGATCGCGCCGCCCTACCTCGATGCAATAAGCGTTTATGGGCACAATTTATAAGGTCACGTTGACGTCATAATTGCATTTATAAGCGCTCACAACGCCAAAGTGAATGGCATGAGCGACGCTTATAAGCGCTTAAAAGTGTGTAAGTCTCCAAACGAAACGTGCCCTTTGCATTACAGTTACAATATAACTAGGAAATAATGTAACACAGGACTAAAAATCTTCTCCGTAAGTTAATTTTAAAATATATCATGAATAAGACAAGTTTGGCACTTTGATGATAAATTCCGCAATTGTGTTGACGTCATGGTCATTAACGTATGACCTACTTATTTGTCGTATTAACGGTTCTTTTGAGCGTTACAAGGGTGAATAATAGGGCGTAGGAGGTCGTCTAGACATTGTAAGGCATGGTCATTCTTTTATTTTCTTTTGGGGATTCTAATTACATGTGAACTTAGCGCGTCTGTTCTTCCTGTAGATCATGCTGGCTCCGCTAAAGACTTCGACCCAAAGTGGAATTTGTTGTTCTGTTTGTTTGTTAGGTGGTTGGTTAGGGGTTGTCTTTAGTCTGTCTAGTCCCTCCCTCAGCGTGAATCCATAGGGAATATTCTTCAGGCTGAAAACCGACCATATGTCCCCTCCCCTTCTAGACTATACACAGGTGTCTTCCACAGGTTTTTCGAAGGTTCCCTAGTGAAGACTCTGTTTCTTTGGAGGGCTTCCACGTTGTACGTAGGCTTGCGGGGGTGGCTGTTGGGTCCCTAACTGTCTAAGTTTCTACTTTCCGAGGATAGTTTCGACCTGTTTATCTAGGTCTCTGTGTTTCTTCTCTAACTTTTTACTATCTTCCTCATTCGCCTTTTACTATATTATATTTTCTTTCATTTTATGTTTCTTATTGCATGTAGAGCAACTCCAATGCGCCGCTATTTTTTTTTGTAATCGAGATCATCACATGATTAGAAATCTCACCTTAGAAAGTTAGTTCTTCTTTACATTTAGCGATATGGAGGTAGCCTTCCTTCTGGGTTCCAAAAAGGTTTCTTCTGTCTTTTGCGTTTATTCCATTTCAGGGTGGGTTTTGTTATGAGGGGTAAATTATAATAAACAAATCTCTTACATCTATTTAGGTATATGCGTTTTCATTTATTGCCCCCACTCCTGACTCATGCCCAAAGCTTCTAACTAATGCTCAATCTGATATGTCAGTGTTAATTATGAAATTATGGAAAGCTCGTTATAATATTTTCTATGAAATGAAACATAAAAAAATAAATATTTCTTGATAAAGTTGATATCAAAAAACGTTTAGTTCTCTGAATACGAGTTGTTGAAATAACCATACCCGTCTCAAATCTACACCACTGATAGAATTTTAAATTACAATTATCATTAATTGCTCCCTTCTGACTCATGCCCAAAGCTTCCAACTAGAGCTTACTCCGGTAAGTTTTTAGTGTTAACTATAGCAGTCTAGAAAGGGTGTTATAGTGTTTTTTGAAGAATGGAACATTGAAAAGTAAGTATTCCTCACTCTTGCAATACAAGGTGTTGAAATAATCATAGCCGTCCCAAATGTCTACCACTGATGGGATTGTAATTAGAACAAGTAAAATAACAATACGAAGATTTACATCTTAATATCTAAGGTTTTTTCAGTTACTAAAACAATCGATTAAAGAAATAACAGTCCAATCAATCAACTCCTTTTACTTATTTACCCCAAAGGTAACAGGATGTTATAGTATGACCGCAGTTACAGATTCTGTTTTTTACAAAGCTTTTTATTTTTGGATTTTACCACACAGGTTTGTGAGGTTGGGTTTTCTAAGGTTAAAAAACGAGTCCAAGCAGGTTAACAAGAAGTACTGTTTTTTAAGAAATCCGTTTGTAAACTCTATCTAACCGTTTATCTACCAAAGTTTCTGAAATTTAGACAAAATTCTAGACTTAGTTTTCCAAGTACAACAGAAACACACAGATAGGAGGCTGTTCTATGCAAGCAATTTATTATGACAAAAAATTGTAGATCAAAAACAAAAGACTAAGATTAACAGACCGTGTAGGTTGTTATCTGAGAATTAGTGCTGAAAGGGGACAGAAAGCTTTTAATGTAGAATATTCTGAAACACACCAAGAAGTATTTTCGTTTAGTACCTAAAACTTTCTTGATGATTAAGGTTAGCATTATACCGCTTTACATACAAGAGCTCGACAAGAAAATATAAAATTTTAGATTTTTAAACGCATAAGACGTACCCTTCCTATACAAACGAGCTTTAGGTAGTTTCAATTCACCAACTTACTTTTAACAAGATGAATAAATGAAATGCAAATTGTGTCGCCCTTTAAGGTTACGTGAGTACAATGCAACGCACACACAACAAACGATAAAATCCTTGTAACCCATTACATACTACTTATAAACACAAAGCGAACGCTAAGTTTTTTTTCTTTTCTTTATTCGCACACACAACACGTTTAAACATCAAATAAACATGCAAGGTGTAAATGGTTTTTAAAACAAATATTATAACCGTAAAAAATTAGTGATTTCAGTAAATTGGTGTAAACTGTTGAAATGGTTTATGATACTTCAGAATTACTATTGGCGTTAAATGAATCGGCGTAATTTTATTTAGGTTACATGAAGCACGAACGTTCGAAAAAAGATTAAGCAAGATCTTGTAAGGGTTAGGTGCGTGTTAAAATCTTTCTTGTAGTAAGAAAGAAACATAAAAATAATGCGATGCTCGGCAATGCTTTAAGTAACTCTGACCATAATTACATTGCTGTAATAACCTCGTATTCTTGCACCCCTTCCTAACTGCTGTGCTTGGAGGCTACTTTGCAGTTGTTTTCTTTGCTTATTAGACATGGTAATCTCGACGCATTCTTTTCATTCTACTGGATAGTTGTATCTGTATACTATGGTCAAGAGAACGTTGCATTTCCCAAAAATGTAAGGCATTTCATAATATTAAACACATGAAGAATTTCAAATTAATAAGGCTTTACTTCTTGAACTATTAAAAATAGTTGAAATGCTGATATTGCAAAATTAACTATGCATGAAAATACTCTATACTTTATTAATAGAGATACATTTCTGATTTATTTACTTTACTTTTGATTTTTAATTTGCCGTGAAAATAGTTCTAAAATTATAAAATCTACCGTTGAACTCTGTTCAAAACTTATAATAGATGTGTCTAGTATTTTAAATAAGAATACAAGTGAAAATCTGGAACAATTTTAATTTTAGAATAGGTTTCTATATTGAATATTTTTCCTGTTAGCTGAAATTTTGCAAAAGTCTTCAAATATATCTTTGAGAATTTCTTCCGCCTACTAATAAGAATATCTCGAATAAATAAAATTCTTCTGCATTCTTTTCGGACAATACTTATTTGTACATGTACATACAAAACCACCAAAATAAATTCCTTTGGTATGTACTTTTTCCGCTATGTAGACGTTCAGATTTAGATAGAGAAATTACAGTGAGAGAAACAAAACAGACACGACGATCAAATTTTACTTATGTGATGAAAAAGTTACGGAAGAAAAACTCATGCAAGAACATGACCGTCGAAACCAAGAACGGCTATCATTCGGATATCGTACAGTGCCAGATTGGAGAATTTGGCAAAATTTCTGACATCGCCCAAAAGAATAGAAATCAACCTCTGTCGCAGTCCTAATCGTTGTTAGATGATGTTGGTATAAGAAAGTTGCATACTTTTGCGGTGGGACCATTAATGGTTGTTACCGTTTGGAGATTGCAAAAAGACGTCGTAACCATAAATCCAAGAAAAGTATAGTCAGCTAGTGTTTTTTCATCAAGCTGATTAGATCTTTGCCCAACGGCTGAGTAGTTTAGAAAGCTTTTCTCCACGCACGGTTACAAAGTATTTTGCTCAAAACAGACCCTCAACTCCATTCTGACGTCAGCTTTAAGGTTATGTCCAGTAAACAAAACTGGAGTTACTGAAGCACTGAAAACTCCGTTCACAGAGAATAGCTCTGTTTTGTGTGTCATCAACAAATGAGGAAGTTACTAAAGCAAAACTTTGAACTTGAAGCACACCATTGCTATATGGTTTGAAACTACTAATCCATATAAGATGGAGCACACCTAAAGTCTCTGCTTGATTCAAGAAACATTCCAAGATTTGATCATTGCTATGACTTTTGCTTATGGAATTATCTGTAAGACAGAATGCACCCAGAAAATCTCAAGATCTCAAAAATGTCATATCGAGAAAGATTTATGCCACTGGAAACTTGTCTGTCGGAAGATTACATTTAGACTTAACACTGATAGTTTGTTATGAAACAGATTTTCTAGCAATGCTATGACTTACAATAAAGGTAAACTAAATGATTTAAGCAGGAGATTATTTAGATTCTTTAAGGCCCAGTAAATACCGTAGTTAAACTTAACCAGATTTTGTAAGACTGGACCTGAGAAACTTAAAAACGAGATTCAACTTAGGTGGGAGCAGAGACTGTTGGTTTGGACATCTATTCATGGATTGCAATGTAAAGGGAATTGCAATGATAGAGAAAGAAGACAATCTGGAAAATACAATTGAGAATGTACAAGCATATCAAACTTAATTCTATAATTTGAACGTTTCTTGTAGCAAAAAGAGACGAAGATTCTTATAGTTTGCATGTTGTTTGGTATTTAATGGAATATATCATTGATTAACTTAGTTAAATTTACGCAACCATAAGGTCGATTTAGAAACTGAATAATAATTCCTAACAAGATGTGTTGTTTCTTCAATGTTAGACAAGAAGACCTGAGGTACGGATCTTGAGTGTCAAGATTTCTGGAAACGCGCCATGTCTTATTGGGATTCCGTAAGAGTCTCTCCCATGTTTGATTGGGGGCGCTTACAAACTATAATTGACTTTGGGGCACTCAAATAGTTAAGACGACACTAAGCATTTATGGCTTGCTGATGATATCTTTCTAATTGTAAAAAGAACCATAGAAACAGTTAATAGACATTAAAACAAAAAAGATGAACAAAAACAACAAGTTATTGGAATTTAGAGCTGAGATTACAGCAGTGGAGTGATCGAAAGTGTGATGTGGTGAATACCGTAACATGGAAAGAGAGAAAAAACAGATTTTATGTGGCTAAACAAACCCAGATGATAGATCATAATTTTAGTTTAAAAGAAATTCTAAACTGATCCTTCAGATTTAGGAAAGCAAAGCTCTTCTTCTAAGTCATCCAATTCCATGCTTTTGTTTTACACTCTACACTAGTGTGCTCTTCTAATGTGAAAAAGCATCGCTGCTTTCCCTTTTCTAAAGTTTCAAATAATTACAGAAATCCTACTAGCCTTCCATTGAATATAGAAGCAGATTAATACTTCTGAAGGCCTAAAACTTATATCCAAAATTCTATTACGACTATAAGGTTACAAAAGCGTTTCTAGACATGGGACTAAAAGCGGTTCTTAAAATCCCTGTTATATCTACACGTGGATCTTGGAAACACCTCGCGCATTTACTACCGATAAAACAGAGAAGTTCCGACTCAGAAGTCCTCAAAGTCCAGTTGCTCTCAAGAATACGGAGATCCACAGTAGTCTGAAGGTATTGTACTTGTTATGCACTTTGAATTTGTTGACTTAGATATAAGACTCTTCGAAAGTCAATTTCCTCAAGAATTTCCAAGATGTATATTTCTACATGCTCATATTTAATGTTTTACTCTCTGTACCAAACCAAAAACTGAGAGCTCTGATTTGTGATCGTTGGGCCAGGCTGCCATGATTAGTAAGCCTTTGATCGTAGAAGAAATCTTTTTAGTAGCATGGGATGCAAATACAAGTACGTGATGAACATTGAACAATGTACTATTACAACTTCAGAAAGTGTTGGGGTATGGGTCAAACCTTCAAAAAGTTAAAACAAGATTAAAAAGATCTATTCGTATGAACAAACAATCAGATATCTTTTTTTAGTTAAATTGTAGATTCTTATTACAACAGTACTTCAAATTAAAAATCAGAGCTCCATGGTCGTGACTAGACAATGATATTAAGTTAGATCCCGAAATCAAAACTAGAGCGTATCTGGCTTTTCGGGCTTATATGGAATCGATTCTTGGGTCTGTGGTCCGCCAAGAATGTTAGCAGATTTTTTCGGATCGATATTTACATATTATATTAGTCTTTCGGGAAGAAAACATACGATAAGAAATCGATCTTAGAAATGTTTCAAGATTTCAACATTAACATACCACAATGTTTTTTAAAAGCCTCAACCTTTAATTACATTTACCGCAAACTGAAGCTAATATCTAGACTTTCTGATATTATACCATTCTGAGATTAAAAACGAAATAGTAAATCGAAATTTGGTAAGCCGATTACCACATCCTTCTACAGCATATCGATAGTGTGCGCTATTATCATGCCATTGACTTCTTTGATTAAAGCTAAACTTGTATATTTCCGTTTGAAAAAAATTTCAATTAAAAAAAAGGTTTCCCTTTAAGATAAAATATTAGACTTCAGTTGTATTTTATCAACTTTTTATTACAAAGGAAGAAATGGGGTGGGGCAACTGTAGCATCTTTCAATTAGTTCTTTGTTGTAAAATCCACTTCATAAAAGAATAAAGAGAATTTTCAATTCCAATTCATTTATTTTTTAAGTTCTAAGTACATGAATTTTTTTTCTCTACTTATTTTAATTTGCTCCGCCCCTTTTATGCTTCCTTCGACCCTCTTTTACCGGATAAGGTATTGTTTTCGTTATTTATTTTTATTATTTTGTTATAGTTTTTTTTATTTTCAATTCAAGAGATTGTATCTCATGGTTGCACTTTTGAAAACCAATAATAATAATTATGTACATTTACAAAAACGATAAACGGGATTTTAAGGGCGGCGTCTATTCTTGTTATAGTCAGCAGACCATGTCTATGCTACGCCCCAAAAAAGCAAATTCGGTCAATGGCCGAATTTTCATCCCCTGACGAGTATTGAACCAACCTATATAAACTATTTACTGCTTATCCCAGCTGATATGTTTCAAGTTCGAAATTGAAAGATCAAAATCTTGAAATAAAAAGCGAAAGTAGAGAATAAGAAAGAGTAATTTTCGTAGTCTAAAATGAATAACAGTAGATAAAAAGTGAATAAAGGACGTACAAGGAAAAGTAACAGCAAAGAATAAAATCAGAAAGTGAATTTATTCTAGAGGGTGAACAGGCGCCACCGTGTCTCATATAGGTTTCATCAATACAATCCAGAACTGGTGCACCTGTGCTACTTTAAATATCACTCTAATAGGAAATGCTTAACAAAGGGATTTAATTCGTTACATTTACATTTCCGGCTTTAGAAAATCCGTTAATTACGTGTCCAAATTAAAAAGAAGAAATCTGATAATGGAAAATATAATTGATTGCAAGCTAATTGTCTATTAAATTTTATACCCTAAAATATTATACCTACATTAATATTGAATCAAAGATGAACTGACTCTTAATTAATGTAATTCGCTAAAAAAAAGCTTAGTCCAAAAACTTTGTCTCAAATGATGAGAAAAACGATTTGGGTGAATCCCAAAAATTAATTATGAGATTACTTTCGTTATTAGACAGTTAAACTCTTGAAAAATCTTTTGTTATTACAGATTCCTAAGCAGAAATTATTTTGATTCTGGAAATTAGAAGAAACAGTCTGCACCATCCTACAAAATTTAAAATTTGGATAGAAGTCAAACAGCCTGAAAAGTTACCTAATATCCTCATCCACAGTTAATCAGGACAAAAACATTAAAATGTTTTACATTAAGATTGTTTTGTCTATTTCAGCATTGAGAGGCTGTGGCTTAAATGATACAGTGATTGGAAAGATAATGGTATCGGATAGTCTCACGCCATATTACATATTAACAGAAACTGAACCTGAATAATTAATATTAGAACGCTGGCAGTAAAAGACTTGTACGCTATGTTTAGCATATTGAGACAAGAAGGTTTTTAGAACACAAAAACGGCTGATACAGGCGATAAACTTAATGTTCTATATAAGGCTTTGCAAGAAAAATCAAAAAATATAGCGTTGAAGAGTTTGCATGCATATTACGCCACTGGGTGAAACTTAGGAGAGACTGCCTTGGAGTGACATGATTGAAAACAATTACCTGAATTGTCTCTCACCGCGCAAGATCAAACAACAAAGTCCTGAACCTGCTACCTGCTAAAGACAAATGACAAAGATGTCCAAAGTGCCTTGCTGCCTGCAAACCATGTATAATCAGTTTTTCCTGCGTAAGTCATTGTTTTGGTTTTTAAACATCTTACACTTACCTTGTTTTTGGTAAAGATTGGTCTATGAAGAAGATTACTTTAACTCATTTGATGTAACAATCAACATATTGGTATCTGTGCTTTTTACTGCAGATGTATAATCAGTTTTTCCTGCGTAAGTCATTGTTTTGGTTTTTAAACATCTTACACTTACCTTGTTTTTGGTTCGCCCTACACATTTGCAAAAGATTGTTTTGTAATACGATCATACTGTCATATTTAAAATGGTAGTTGCCAACAGTGCACAGTGCAATGGTATAGTTCTACGGTCTGCGTAAGTAACAGAAAAAAAGTAAAAGATTTTCTGAAGACGAACCTGCATTATAAGTAAGTTGTTTGTAACATTTTCAATCTACGCTCCCTGTTATTAATTTTGTTTACAGATCTACGAATTAAGTTTTACTATAAAAATCAGTATAAGCAAATAGAATTCACTCATTCAAAAAATCGTTAAATTAATAACTTTGCGATAAGATTAACATAATTAACACCGAATAAGCTAATGCACTATCGCCAGTGATCTGTGTGGTAAATCGATTTCGTTGCTGTAAAATTACAGTTTTGGTCAAAGTTTATAAGTTTATCAATGAGAAGTAAACAAAAACCTATGATATCAACCGCTAGTTGACTTTATTTTGTCCTAACGTCTTAAGAATGCCTTCAAATCAAATAAATGAAAGTCGTTTTCTGTATTTTCTTCGTATTTTCTAAAAGTGACCCTTGAAAGTAATTTTGCATATTATGAAAGGTCACCAATCCTAACCAAAAAGCTTTTGCATTTTGTACTATTGATTTTTCGAATCGAAGTCGAAATTTTATAAAAGTACAGGTAAATTTTTTTGTGATACGAATAAGAATAATAATATTTGGATTTTCGGCGCCACGTTATCAGGTACTTCTAACAAATTCAACATCTAGAAAAATTTTTATCAGTTTAAAATTTGTGATATCTGTCAGTCAACTAAATTTCAGACAAAATGGCATTGGAAGTTTGGATTTTTTTGCTTTTTTATGTGACTGATTATAATTACTTTATAGGTAAATACAACTAATTTCAAAAGTGCATAGAAATCATAGAATGCTATTAATAGTAGATTTCTATTTCCAAACAATTTGAAGGTTAAAGAAGCGCAACCACGTGATGATGGAATAGCACTGTTTTAGAGTTGCTGTAAGAAGAAAAACAAAGACTATTTATAAAGCCGTCCAGATGCTGATTTACAACACATAGTGTTCATCCAATAAAAGCAAATTATTCTGCAAACTACAGCTTCTTTCTTATTTTGGGGAAAATCTACATTTATAATATTATAGGATAGAACTAGGGATAAACTATAATGAAGTATTATTTCAACATGTATCAATACATTTGATGATACTAATTATTACGGGTAAAAGCAAAAACAAGAAATTACAAAATAGAAAAACCCAAAAACTCAATCAAAAACAGATTTTAAATCTGCTCACCCAATCTACCGAATCTAAACTGACCTAATCTAATCTAAGTTAATGTACTACTTGAAGGTACACTTAAAATTATCAAAATACAGAGTCTAAAGCTATTTAATGACTAGCAATTAGAATTACACAGAAAGTACAATTAAAAAAGCAAAATATTCTTAAATCAGCAAATTAATCGCCAAGAAGATACAGAAGATATTTAAAGATTCTAAAGGAATTTCTCGTTGCATGCCCTGAAAATATTACATCATTTTGTAATTTCTATCTCTAGTGTCATTGTAAACATAATCAAGTCCGAAGGCTATATCTCACCTGGAGGTCAATCAAATCAACAAAACTGTTATCATTACGAGATCTTATCTTGGTACTTGTAAAAAATCACTTCTCCTTCAAATTCAGTTAAGCTTTGCTCTATCTGTATCATTAAGACTCTTTTTGTTATTTGCTTCAATTAACTTTAGAATTAGGAAAAATTATAAAAACTGCATACACGAGATGTTTAATTTTTCTCAAGCAATTTTCTCAATTCTTCTTTTTCTTCACTTCTCTTCTTCTTTTTCTTTTTCTCTCTTGGTTGCATTTCATTTGTAAATTATTCTTTGCTTAACTTATTAGTTTAATATTATTCTATGTGACGCAGACATCTATCTGGTTAACCATGTGATCTTTTGATCTCTTACAGTCCATTCTACTGTCTTGTTTCCCTGTTTTATTTGTTTCTTTTGGAAGCTACTGATTTCTTAGTTTAATTGTGTTTGTTTGATCTCAACTGTCATCATTTTGCTACATTCAGATATTTTGTGGTCCAATCTGGACTTTAGTCTATTTTCCAACCTTGCAGTTACTATGAGACCTTTTCTCTTTTATTCTATATTTACAGTTTCACTTGGTCTTCAATTCTGTTGTTCTCTTCTTCCCACTTCTGTGCTTTTATTTATTTTTTTAGTGCTTTCCATTTCTTACCTCCAGCACGAATTACCTTCTCAGGAAAAGTGAAAATATTCTTTACACAAGTCATACGACGTTAAAATGCTCGAGCTAAATCATTGAAACTTTTTGCAACTTTATTATGTCAAACTGTAATATAGTTTATAAGAAATAAAATAATATCTGAAATGTTAGCTTGTTAACTATAGCCGAGATTAGTTAAACTCGCACAGGATAGATAAGGTTAACTTTAATTAAATTGGATCAGATTACTTGTAGATGGGTTAGATCGCAATAACTTCAGTTACGTTAGATCAGATTAACTTTAGTTGGGTTGACAAGAAAACTGAAAGTCTTTCGGCTGTCGCTTCTAGAGACTTTTATAGGTTAGAAACAGGAAATTTCCAAGTATTAGGCACCTTAAAGATATTACATAATGGTTGTGTGTGTTCAAGCAGTCGTGGTCTTCTGGACAGTTGGCAGTAACTTTCAGTGATTCGTTTGCCAACTCCATTTAGCGTTTTAGTATTTTTCTGCCATTTGTCTGTTTGATAGTCGTTCAAAATCAAACAAGCGATGGTGACAGCACATAATCACAAATGTTGGCGGCATGTAATAGTGATTACAGTTCATAACATAAACATTAATATCTTTTGTTCCAATTAAATAAAGAACACACCTAGAAATAGTTAAGAGTTCGAAATTTACAAAAGTGTATGTATTTGAATGACCAATAAGATTTTGGCTGGGAGTACCAAAAACCCTATCTTTGAAGTAAAACCTATTTGTTCCATTGTCGAAGTAATAGTAGGAAAGATCTTAGTAAAAGTATGCATTTTGGACGACATTGCAGTATTTGGCAAGATGGACCAAGAACATATGCAGAATTGCTGGTTTCAAATTTAATTCTACTATCTTTCCTTTCTTTGCTATGTCATTGATAAATAATTGAGAATTGATACCTTATTAGGTCCTCCAATTCTCCAGCAACGTCCAAAAAGTTTCATTACGGTTCAATTGAACTTCTAGACATAATCTAATAACAGTGCCATCAAAGTCGCGTTTTTATATATTTCTGTTGATAAATCCAAAAGGGTCATTGCTTTTATTTTGAGAGTTTTCTCAGAAACTGAAGAAAACTACTAAACAATTTACCATAGATCAGAACCTTCCAATCCATTTTTGGAAAAACGAGAGTTTATCATAAATGACTGCAAGAAGACTTTGAAGATGCTGACTTTTTCTTTAAAATTTCCATTGCATATTGAATGTATACACAGTAAACATGAAATGCATAAATATCTTAATCTATATCTCGTAGTTTTCAATAAGAAATAGAATTCTACGTTTTCTAGAGTTTTGCATGACCAACAGATCAGAACTTGATAAGATTGATACCACGAGGAAAGTCAAAACATCTATTTGATATCGATGTATCGTTTTGCCAAAAAATAATATTAATTACTAGTAGATACCGAAAGGCTAAAAGTATTTATAGGCACCTGATAGTGATACCAAAACAGATGAAGATAATTTGGATAATTCTGGCATAACGACATTGAGACAGAGAATTTTAACATTTGTGTAAATGCAAACACAGAAATGTTACATCTTATGGTGCGCACTTTCATGGGGACACGGTATGCAATAATCAAGCCGATATTTTACATTCAGAAAATTATTATTTTTATTCATCTGTCAACTAATAAATTGTTAATCTGTATATGTTAGAAATATAAATTTTTTTGAAATACAGCCAAACACTGGCTTGTTGTATTACTCATAAACCAGGTTACATGTATCGTACAAACGGTAGCATGTATGATTAAAACTTGTAAGTACGATAACCTCATGTAAAAGGTTGTCGATTCGCTTTTATTTTTTAGCATAAAAGATGTATTGTTCGAGATCCGGCGACTTCTTTGATCTTATTCATATACATCAATCGTTTATGAGTAAAGCCCGGATTTTCGTGCAGCAAGAAATTCCAGAATGTGCAATAAAAACTTGAAATCGTGCAATAAAAACTTAAGATTGTGCAAAATAAAAGGCCAATAATAAAAATGAGTTAAACTAACAAGATATTGGTTTCACTTCCTTAAAGATATGGAAATAATAGTTTCCATCTTAAAACTTACTGAGCTAGACGTTAGTCTTTTTCTGATTTTGCAGAAAATGCGCAAAAAATGTGAGCGTCTACCGACGTCAGCAGATCGTCGTCTGCACATGCTTGCTTCCCTATTATTTGAGGTTATGTATGTATAATATGCCTACAACTCGCTACAACAAAATTCTCTTATCAAATTTCCACAAAATTTAGCTTAGTGCCAACAGTTCTAAAACCCGAAGAGAAAGAATTTTCAAGCATTAAATTACTCGAATTGCACTGCGCATCAACTTGCGATTTTGTCTCGCTGCCTATAGCCTTATCACAGGGAACACAGTAGATTGTCTTCCTATCAGATTTTAGTTCCGAATATTGTTCAATCTAAATTCTTATCTTAGAACTTAAACTGGTTGCCGTTTAGGCATTTTAAAACATAGCACGAAAAAACGCGCACTTTTCCGGAGGCAGACAACTGAAAACTAAACAAAACTGCTTCCAGAAGAGATAAGTGAGAAGGGGAGATGGAGTAATTCAAAATTTCTTGAAAGTATAAACCGCCTCCCCTTACTCTGGTTAATATAAAAAATTCTAGGAAGGAAAAAGAGAGAGAGAGAGAGAGAGAGAGAGAGAGAAAGAGACGGTTTATTTTGACATGTAGTAGGATTTTTGTCATACTAAGAGTAATTTATAGGAAACTTTTTTCTAAACATACATTACTTTTCGAAAAACAGGTAAATCTACAATTTTGTGCATTAAAACTACATAATGTGCGATCTACTCACCCCAATTCGGATAAATAACTTGTCGCAGCAAAAAAAATAATGCAATTGCACGTGAATCCGGCCTTTATTTATGAGTCTGTCTCTATTTAGAAACCCTTTTAAGCACACTCTGCAAAAATTACATTTTTCAATTTAAGATCTAAAGAAATATAAACAGCTGCAGGTTTCGGAATTGTCATCTTGAAATATGGTAGATTTGTAATTTAATTTAAAATTATAATTTTAACAAAATCCACAATAAACAGATAACTAGTAAGGAATAACTCAGAATGTAAAACTAGAGTTATGGAAAATTGAGGTTTGTAAGTTACGTTCTTCCCTTGTACTACCTAAGTGGAAAAATCGGTAATCAGTCGTCATTTCAGTGATTTTGCGTAATCTTCTCCTGAAAAGTTATGTTACATAAACATGTCTGTCATACAACTATCCCATTTATTGCTCTAGCAATGTTTTTACTGTTTCTTGTTTTCCCATAAAACATTATTTATAGTAGATGCAACTATCAGCAATCTATTTACCGTAATTATCACGCACGCACTGATGTTATTTTAGTCCATTAGTGTTTTTATGAGAAAATGATGTATTAAGTAACTGAACAATTTACAATTCTAATTAATTCTTTTGGGTTTTGATGTTTGCATTCACAACTAAAAATAATTACAGTAATACCTCTCTTTGGGGGACACCTCTATTGAAAATAATCCCAAATTATCCTTTATCAGTTTTAAAAATTAGCAACTAAAAAAATATTACATGTACTAGACGGGGCATTCTAAAATTAATAATAGAATGAAAAAAAAGCGATAGAAAGGAAAGACTCTAAGCAAGCAAAAAGTTTAAGGAAGCAGAAATCAAGTTGATGAAAGAAAGATGTCAAAATTAAAGACCTGCTATAAAAATACTAACAGCTCTAACATAGTACATAAAGAAATGAAGTCGTTTGCCGAGCCATTTAAACAATAAATGCTGTCAACAATACCAGACGATTACTTTTTACAAAGAGTGACCAATCAACATCTAACAACAGACTATATTGAGGAATAAGCCGATTATTTTGTTCAAAATGTGTCCAAAAACGTTTTTCCTTGTTTTCAGTAACAAAAAGCGTAGGAAATTACGATTATGATGTGATTTTTGCTATAAATTTTCATCATCAGCTCCATTGTAGATTAAGAAACCTACACTCAATTTAACAAAATATTGTTGATGCTAAAGCTGTTTTTTCGTAGAATGTGTCATTTTCGTCTAAACTCGAATTCTTCTAAAATGATTTATTGCATAATAAAGTGGACAAGCACACTTCTCTGAGAAATCCATGTTATGCTACTTGGAAAATTAAGACCTCTTACTAAACCAACCCAAGCATTTCCTTTACCGTTTATTCAAACCTTGGTATAGATTCTGAGTACTTGTCAGGTTCTTTTCAATCAGTAAATTAGTTCATGTTGCTGAGATAAGAAGCAGACTTATGTATCACCGTTTTAGAAAAGATTTTCACAAAGTTTTTTAGAACACACTGGAAGAGTTCAAGATATCTTCACTATCCCCTTCCTGCTTCAGTATTTTGTGAGAATGGTTCTGAGTTTGCTACAAATGTTAAGAATTCTTCTCAACATACAAACCCTGGTGCTTACGTCACCTTTATTTTTCGTTTTTATTAACATCTTAACATCTAGCTGAGGATCACATTTTCTTTTAGACAAAAGAAAGCAAGCGATGCTGTGACCTGGTTTATAGAGTTGTAACAAAACCTCCAAATATTCATTCATCTACTCCAAAGCTACCACATCTAGACTCTAGAGTAATTGTGCCAGAAAGAAACAATCTTTGGAGAAGTTTGCAAGTTAGCCTACATAGTACTCCCGATAAACACCAGACTCAAATTCTTATTCGGAGACCATGTGAAGCGATCACTCGAGAAAAGCCAAGCGGGAAAATTTCTTATTTGAAGAACATTTTTTGGGCTACTGCTATGGGAACCCAGAAGAAAGTTTTCAAACCTCGCCTACAGGAAATTCGAGCTTGGTTTTGCAACGAGACTGTTTTGCTTTTTTTTCCTCAACTTTTTCTCCTTGACTGACATTGCGTTTCCGATAAATCTGTTACCACGACTGTGTTGATGGTATAAAAAAGTAACTCGAAAGAACTTAATTTGTTCAAATTATTGGAAACCTTTGGCATCCGCATTAACGCAAGAAATGACTAAAGATTGCCTCTCTGTTATTTAAATGTCGCATCGTAAAGAAGATATTTCTGCCTTATTCCTCTATGGTGAGCTAAAAAACTATTACACACTACATATAGTTATGATTGTCTGTTTAAAAAGATAGCTTTAGTAATGTATGATCCACATGAAGCAAGATGTTTGCAGAGACTAATAATAGTAATAATAAGCTAAATTGCTATAGTGAGCTTGTTATCAACCAAGCAGAAAAATTCTATATTGAATTAGATTCTTACCCGCTAGAACTAATCCTCCATGAGCCTTGGCCTATTACTTACTTCATCTATTAATACTTGGACTTGCATAATTTTTAGGTTTGGGAATTAAGGATTGTGTAGTGAGGCGGTCAAAAAGATTTGGCCGTTAACTATAAATTAATACAAAAAAAAGAAATCAACGCTTTGTTCAGGCTCTATGGGAATACAGAAATGCGATAATCTTGAATCTTCTTCAAACAGTGATTGGTGGCAGTTTCGTTTCAAATTAATTTTAGGTTTTGCCTTAGATTTCTATTTGTGGTGCAAGGAGACTGGTTTTTGGTTTGGTAGGTATCAGAGATACTATGATTTATCTTTTCTTTGATTATAGAAGACAATTTGGATTTCCACGCATCAAGGTACAAAATTTCTAATATTTCTAACGTTTGTTTGTGTAGCAAACAATATAGCAAACTAAAACAATCAGACTGTAACCAAAAACTAAAATACAACATTAAGGATTTTTATTGTTAGAACTGTTACTAATCATTTTGGGCATAAGAAGCAAAATCAATCTTTCTCTGGCGACAATAGAATAAGGACAACTGCAAATAGTGAAAAAACTAAAGTTCTTCACAACATTAATGTTTTAATGAAGACAGTAATTAAAGAAGTGATGTCAAAAAAGGTAGTAGATATGGATAGAGGAATGGTTTAGTTCGAGGCAGGAGGTGCATGTTTTTATTATTACTATAACCGGTATTATTTAAAAATAAAACATTTCGATGCGACGTTTTTTTCTCGAGATACAAAAACCCCATTTTTTTCTCATTGCAGGTAGAATGGGAAAACAAAACAAAAGCGTATCGAATGAAATTTGTGGAATTTAGAATCTCTAGTCAATAGGCAATTTGAGGTTTGATTCAAGTAGAAGTTGTTTGTACTGTTTTAGGGGTGTACGTAGACTTTCATACATGCAATATCAATCTTTCTCGTCTTTTTACTCGTTGCTGTTTTTATTAGTTCTGAAGATAGATTGGTCAATTATAAAAAGGAGCGGCTGACTATTTTAATTTTAGAAATCTAGCTTGTTTTGCATAGAACTAAAACCTGACTTCACTGCATAGAAATCTGATAATGTGATAAATTACATGCATTGTTTTAACCTCCAATTTTATTGTAATGCATTTACTACGTATGTACTTTTCCCGCTATTTTTTTCACTGACCTGCTCTTACCGACATACAGTGGATGTATACTATAGTTACATAAAAATTGTTTTATTAATTCATATCTGATTTGCACACAAACATCTTTATTTAAATAAGTCGATGGAGAATTTCTAAATTTGTTTCCACGTTAGCAAATAACATTAAAAAACAGCAAACTTGATTATTTTAAAAATCATTTCCATATTTATTAGTTTCTCGTGTTTTGTAAATTGAAAGGTCTAGGAAAATGCCAACCAAATATTAAATGCATTCTTTACTAAAATAAATTTAATAGTTTCATAGAGTGGATAAAAAGAGTTTCCTAAATTCTATAATTTTTACGAATTAAACCTTTGAAACCACTATGGAATTGTAAGTGTATATAAGAATTATCTCATAGTACAGAAATAATGAGAGATAAGGTAAAGATAAAGAAAAAAATTGTTTTACTGTACGCAAGAAATGTGGCAGTGATAAGAAAGGCCATAAGATTATTTATATTTAAAAAGAAAAAAAATGAAACAAATGTATTAAGATGTGACTCCATAATATTACACTTTACATACATCATCATTAAATATCTCACACCTCCTTTTTAGAATGAGTACTATAATCAGTATATAAATACCCGTATACAGTAGGTGTATACATAAAATATTACATCACAAGACGTTTTATTAGTTATCAGTATTAGTTGTATTTACTTTCTTGGTTATTACTATGGTGACCCAGTCAGGAGACACGGAAAAAATATTGCATTATATTTAATCTGACTTCTGCCACTTTTATATTTTCTCGTGTCGTAGATAACATGTATGGTTACTAAACATTGTTTTTATATTTTACTGTAAGAGCAGAATTTAAAATAAAATTGTTTTATTACTAACCTGTCTTTTTAAAGGATAATCCATAACTATTTAACAATGGTGCCCACTATTGCTTTGCAGTAAACACATTTTATTAAAACTAATATAGATAAATAATATAATTAGCAAGTTGAAGCTATAAGTAACTATTAGCTTATTGCACTGAACTAATTCAATTGGAGGCCTTGGCCGTGGAGTGGACGAGCATAATGTAACCATCTATTTGCAAACAGTAACACTAAGATCTAATAAATTATTATTTGTTATTTATATCTCATACCATTTTTAAATTTTAAAACTTATACGGCGTTTTAGATTTTAGAGAAAAAAAAGTTAAAGCTCTGTAGCTAAACAGAAGAAGAAGAAAAAGAAGTTTCCAGAATTTAACAAAAATGAAAACAGTGAAACACTGAAGTCTAAAACTTCACAAGCCTTTGTTTGATTTTTGCTTTATACCTACACAAGATTAAGAACCTTCCTGACTAATTTATTGTAATTTTTAATTGAACAAGCTCTATCACTTTATGATACAGTAGCCACATGAGATCACATCAGACTAGTTATCATTTGAAGAAATATCTCTTTCAATTTCTTTATCATAAGGCTAGAAGAAAAGTCAATTTATTTAAAAAACAATTTTGAAAACTCGATTCCACGTCTTAGCAAATTTAGAAATTGACACACCAATGTGTTAGCATCTGTTAAATAAAAATATAAACATACACATGTCGTTTCGTTTGTTTTGACCGTAAGACTACTGCAAACCATGGCTTAACTCGGGCAAATAACAGATATTTAAATCTCAAACAAGATTCTTGCAGCAAAATAATTCTTTTTATTGACATTATATTGCACTTTATGTGTACATTGTGATAAAGTAAGCACCATTAGGATATTGACAGTTCCAAAGAGTAAACACAGATAGTTTTCATTTTGGGATTCTAAAATTGGTACCTGATCAATGAGTTTCATTCTTACATGACCAGATCCTACGAATAAAACATTGGGAAGGATAAAACACATTAGAAAAGCATAAGAAAGAAAAGTTTGAGAAATGCTGCTGTGATGCATGTGCTATGTTATAATTTAGTCAGGGGCATTTCCACTGACCTTTCATCATCAAACGAACAAGGGGAAAAGAGAATAGCAACGTATGAACTTACCAAAAATAAAATCTTCCTGACTGAGAGAAAAGCGATGGGTTTATACCAGTGGAAGCCTGTACGAGATTTTTTTCAGATTGAATTGGAGTGGCAGATTTTATGATTCAATTTCTTTTTGGTCAAAATCGTAAATGATAATTGTTCCAATTATTTAGTTTTATCCTAAAACGTAGGGTCTCGCGATAAGAACGTGCAGTGACATCTTTTGCTCTTTTTGCGTAATGTGGCATTTCCAAGATATTGAAGATAAAAACAAAAAAAACGAAATCAAACTTTGATATTTAATCTGTATTTGAGGCATGCACGTTTCGGGACATTAACTTATTAAGAAATCAAACTTGGTTTCCAGTTAAAAACATATTTGTGAAGTAACTCTTGTTTTTGCCCATCAAACAAGCACTGGTTTAGTCGATTAGATAACGTTTGGTTTTTTGTTCTAAAAACTAAACATACCAAGATCGATTATGTACACTTACACAAAACAACTAAGATAAGTATCACAAGTATCAAAGAAACTTAAAGCAATTGTCAAACAAATGCTAGTTAACTAGATTGTAACTACAATTAATGCAAAGCTTTTCAATGAAAAATGTACAGATATAACCAATGGAAGCCACATCTACAATAGATATCAAGTAACATAGTGCTCAGTTTCTAATAATAAAGCGATTATTTATAAATCCATATTGATGTAAACTCAGATATTATTGTTTAATAAAGAAGTCAGTCAGGTCATTATTTTACCATATCAAGAACTACAGAAAGATCACAAAACATGCTAACTGGTCTGTTTTATTCCTAATATCATTATCATCTTTGCTTTTCAGTGCAGAACGTCTGCAGACTTTAGGAGTCGTGAAGGATAGATATAATAACCGACAAAGATAGTGTGAACTATACCAAACGTAAAACTTTTCTGACACGTTACTGAATATCCCAATTGTTCAGTTTTACTCGAAAACAGAGCATCTCACCATAACTACGACATCTTTGAAATATCAAAGATACGAGAATCAAAATAAAACTTAGACAGCCTGTATTTGAGTATTGAGCACTTTGAGATACGCATTTTTTGAAGAAAGTCAGCTTAGTTTTCAGTTCAGGTTTTCTTGGTTTTCTTGTTTTTACTCTCTGGAAAACACTGATCTAGCTGACTATGTGTAACTAGCAATGAAAAACGTCTACTTTTGATTTGATTGACGTACCAGCATTACATTACTTCAATTATACAGGGTGATCATTTTAAAACTTCCCACCTTGAATAACTCTTTAATTAGTAAAATTATCAAAAATCGCTGAAACGCTTCGAGTTTGTTTTGGAGGGGGACATTTAACAACCTACTCTACTCATTTGGGAAACTTCTACCCTCCCCCTAACCACGCCCTCCCCAGAATTTTAAATGACACTACCCCATGTGTGATATATCATTTTAAAAGGCATAAGATTCTCAATCTTTTACATCAAAGAAAATCAAAATTGGCTCAACCGTTCGTGAACTAGAAATAAAAATGTATTTAATTTAATCAGTACATTTCTGTCTCTAGTTCACGAACGGCTGGGCCGATTTTGATTTTCTTTGATGTAAGAGATTGAGAGCTTTATACCTTTTAAAATGATGTATCACACACGGGGTAGTGCCGTTTAGAATTCTGGGATGGGAGTGGTCGGGGGGAGGGTAAAAGTTTCCCAAATGCCAAACAAACGGTAGAACGCTAGGTACTCCTTTATATTGCATAAGAAGACGAAGACTGCAATTCAAGAATCGTTAATGCAGAACTTTACAGAAAGAGACACGGGTACGTCAATGAAAGCTACACTTTCAATAAAAAAAAAGAGGCCCTAAATTAGATCCATTTCAAACAGTGTGATAGTACTGTCATCCAGTCCTTATTGATCAGTTTTATTTAATACAACGTATAGTATTAAGTAAAGCCTTTGATCGTATACTGAGGAGACGTCTCTGGTAGACTCTGGAGGATTACGATGTGGACTTCTACACTACAAGACAGAGCTGCAACCTCAGCCCCCTGCTGTTTATCATCATGATGGACGGTGTGGTGAAAACGTGCCCCCTCCCCGTATCAGATCGTTTTGAGCAGGTCACTGGAAAATGGTCCAAGTAAGGTTTTCTGAACTTGCTTTTGCAGATGACATTGCATTGCTTACGGGATCTGCTAAAGACCTTCAACACAATTTGCACGTGTGGAACAAGGAGCTTTCAAAATGTGACATGAAGATTATTACCGACAAGACAAAGACTATGATCCTTTTATGACATAGAGGCATAAAATACAGCACAGAACAAGTAGGAAGTAGGAATTGGGCAAGCTGCAGCCAGCCGACTGTTTCATGTCCTCAGGACGGGATTCCTTGCCAAGCATGAAGTGTCCAAGAATACCAAGAAAGTAGTGTACAATACCGTTTTTGTCCCCACAATTACCTATGAGAGCGAGAACTGAACCCTCAGGCTATGGAGATGCGTTTTCTGAAGAGGGTCGAGTCAAATACGACACCATCCGCAGCTTTGTGGGAATGAGACCCCTGTTGGAGAAAGTGGAGCAAGGCCAGCTAAGATGGTTTGGGCACCTGACTAGAATATCAGACACCAGGGTGACTAAACTCTCTTAGGAAGCTAGACCAGACCCGGCTTGGAATAAGCCGAAGGGAAGCCATGGAAAAGTTGATCTTGCCAGATCCAGGAGATTTTGAGAGGGAGGAAGTCACTCGTCTCGAAAAAGGGCAAGCTGGAAGAAATTCTGGAGAACCTCGACACCTAGCGGTATGTACAAGAGGACGCGATTAAGTTTAAGTAGAGTAATATTCAGTAAGTACGTAGTAGAGCAAGTCACACATTATCATCTCAAAAAACTTTAGTAACGTTACAAAGCATAAAATACTATACTAACAAATCTACAATTTATTATTAACATCACTATCAACTTTGCTTTTCAGTAAAGGAGGTCTGGAAACTTTAGAAGTTGATAATGATAAATATAAAAACCGACAAAGATAGAATAAAGGAACGAGAACAATTTCTGATTAGAAGCAAAAAAAGAAATTAACTCTAGTACTTTAGATCCTAAAGAGAAACAAGCAATGTATATAAAAATGATATTATAAGTCGCACAGATGGGAAATACAATAAAATCAAATATTTCCAAAATTTTGAACTGATATCAGTTATACAGAATTTGCTGTGTTCCACTGGTAAGGACATAACAAGTTTGAAGCAACTGCAGTTCTACATACTCGTACTTACGAACTATAATATTCTTGATGCTAATCAAAAATAAAAGAAGATTGATAAAACTGTAATATAATCTTGTAAAAGAATCCGTAGAAATAGTTACAAAACTGATTAAGTGATTAGCGATTATATATTTTTTGTGGTATATTTAAATTTGGGCAGTATTAAAATAAATTTGAAAGATTATCATTGAAGAATCAGTGCTTAATACTCCGCTCTTTATAAAAATTATTGATTGTGATACTAAAACAGTTTTAATTTTTTTTTAAATAACTTAGAAAAGTAAGCAAAGAAAAAATTCTAACAAGATTTTCATTTTAAATATCATTGCAAGAAAGAAGTCAATATAAACAAGGAATCCCTATTTGTGTTAATACCAAAGCCATCGACTAGTTAGTTATTTTAAGCAACACACAAGCATGTGACACACTCTTTGCCAATTTAAATTCAAAAGTCAAATTTGTATTTTAGTACCACTACTAAATGTCAGATTGTAAAGTTCTGCTTGGCACCCTTTTTTAAGTTCTGTGAACTGAATAATGTTACTTCATCTACTATAACAGTAATTATTCATGTGTAAAACTATGTTCTTTGCATTTCTTTTGTTATAGAAACAAAACACAATAGGGCAATGGCATACTAATTTTATTATTACCTAATAAAGAATCAACTAAAAAATTCTAACAGTCTCTTAAGGTTTAAGTTAAACACGTTAAGTTAAAACAAAACAGAATAAATTAATTAATATCTTTCACGTTGTTTCCGTTACAGTTTTGTCCACTGTATTTAAAATTACGAAAAAAATAAATAAATGCTAATTAATTTTTTGGCGCGATTTTAAAAATTAATTTTGTTTGGCTTCAAACGAAAAAAGACAGTTAAAATCTCACTATACTATCTATTATAATATTTTAGCGCAAAATTAAATTTAGAACAAAAAAATTAACAAGGCCAGGGTAGAATTATAGACGTCACTGTTTATAAAAATAACATTCTCATGTGCTCGACGTAAAAATAGTTTTTCATTTTTAGTAGGGAGTTAAAACTAACAACTTAATTCGTATAAATTCCATTCATTAAACATTTAATGAATCTTTTTCAATATACGCATGCGTTCGCTAACTTTAAAACCATGTGACTGGAATATCGGGTGGTTGTTTTAAGAGAAAAAATTCAATTTTAATTCATCTGCACATCCAAATGGAAATTTCTGTGAAATGTTATTTTTAATAATTTCAAATCTTTAAGTTAGATTTGTTTTTATTTATTGTATCAACTTTTAAATTTCCTAAACATTAGAAAGGGTAAAATAACAATAATATCTGAATCTCTTCAAAATTTCCATAAACAACTATTTTGGGGAAAGTTAAGGATTAAACTTACCATTAAGAAGGGGATAGTTATGTCCTGGATGTCCCAGAAAAGATTTTAATCCACTTTCCAGTAATATCGGCGAACCTCGATCCTTATAACTCATTTCACTATCACTATCACTAAAATAATAAGTTGAGCGCGGAATTTTGGCGGATTTTTTCTAACACAAATGCACACGAGCAAAGACACCGCGAACGCACCACCGACAAAGCTGCATAAATAACACGAGGTTCGACCGCGGAACTCGCAATCAATTCATACTACTAAAATAGTCCTCCTGGTCGCGACTTTAGTGCTCTCTGTCGCGGCCGAAAGCTAACGCCGTGACTGTAGTCCAAGGCTGATAACGGACATAGTATCACTACGACGAGAAGATTACACATTACAGTAGCAATTAACTCATTTACTTCTAATAGTAATAACATAGAACCATAACCAATCCCGCAGAACAAGCGTGACAGTCGCGTTTTAGTTGCGACTGCGCCTGCTGAACACGCAACCCGTTTCTCCTGCTGTTTTTCCGCACAGGGAGCGCTGCTTTTCACTTGTTTTCCCCATTGATTCTACCTTTTTTTTCCTGGGAAGAATATAAATGCCCAATAGACTTGCAGTTTGTTTAAGTATTGGCGTTTAATTAGTTTTTATCTGTAAAAAAAAATATTATTTTTTATTATTATTTATTTTATGTTACCAATAATTATTATAAAAAATAAATTAGGAAATGGGAAATTTTATTTTTATTTATTTTTATAAATACATACAACCCCTATTCTAACTTATTTTGTAGTATTACTAAAACAAAATTGTATAACTACAAGTAGAAAGCCCAAATAATTCAAAAAAAGAGATTTTCAGATTTTCAAATATTTGTTTTCCTGGTAATATACAACATGTCCATTACATTATTCACTTATGTACTTGAGACATTTACAAGACAACGTAAATAATAAAATGACACTTCAAGTACATGTGAAGGCTTAAAATATTAAATGAAATCGATATTTTCAAGTAAGTTAAGACAGAATCTGCTCGAGTTAATTCTTTATTATTTTTTGATTGCCTTTGATATCATGAAATAGAGCATAACAACAAGAATGTCGATCATTTAAATTTTACACATGAACTAAAACCAAAAATAAAAAATAATATCATGGTTACGGTAACTACATATCGGTGTTTCCCAACCGATACACCTTGAAATTGACAAACAATACAATGACTAGTTTTATTGTAAAGGACACTTAAATTTACAAAAATAATCACGAAATAAACTTTTAACAGTAATAAATTTATATATTCAATATAGACATCAAATTATCAATTATTTATTTGCCTAGTTTTAATGGCACATATAATAATTTTTGCATCTTTCGTTCAATTATGGAGCTTGTTTATGCTGCTAATCAAGGCGAGTTATAACCTAGCGGTTTATCATTAATTACCAAATAGAAACAAAGAACGAGAGGGTCAATGAAGTGTATAGTCAGGTACCTATCAAACGACATTTTTCTTATAACCACCACGAATGACTGTGGAGCCACCTAAAAGAAAAATGTGAGAAATATTATATTGAGGATCCTTTGTTTATAATTTCGAGATAGACAAATGTCGATTTAATCCACAGGAAGATACTTCAAGTTATTGGAACGCCATCAAGTATTGCAGATATCTTACACTTTTTTATTTGTCTTTAACTTTGGTTCTATATTGCCTATAAAAGACTTATGTACATAAATATACATTTCTGTGTATAGTCTTTTGCATAAATAATGTTGCAATTCATTATTTTAATGAATGAATTAATCTAATACATAAAATCTGATTTAGCATTAATCAGGAAAAGTATACCTCCTAAGAGGCCATAAGAAGATTTTGGATAATTAATTCGAAGTTAGACTTGGCTAGTGGTTTTATTTAAAAATTGAGCTGCTACATTATTTAGATCAGAAATGAGCAAAGTAGTGTATAATTTGGAATAGAGAACACAGGTCTGAATTTACTGGGCCTGGTCGACTCAAGAAGAATCGTCAAGCAGCAGCGAGTACGCTCCGTTGTTGAATTAGTTTTCAGTACCCTGCTGGTTTCACTATTCCTGCCTTACTCTTGCGCTCTTACTAAAAGTGCATCACAATACAGCGATCAATGCGGATGATAACTCCTGGTTTCTTGAGAATACAAACTTGGACAGTTGACTTAATTTGATAAACTGGAAAAGAGAGGTTTCAAGATTGTAGGGTTGTTGATGGGAAGCTAGGGGGTTATAGGTTAGGACAGCGCTTCTTGAACTATGGGTCGCGACCCCAAATGGGTTCGCAAAGCGAAATGCTGGGATCGCGAAAATTAAATTCAAACACTTGAATTTCAGTTTATATGTTAATACCTGGGGTATCTAAAAATCTCGTGATGAAAAATGGTGTCATAAATGAAAAAAGTTTAAGAGCGCTGGGCTAGGAGACCAGGGTCGGGTTGCACAAAGCTTTGTTAAATCAATTGATCAAGTGGTTGATCAATTGATTAATCAATCAGAAGTAGTAACATATTCAGACTTATCAGCTAGTCAACTGATCAACTTGATCAATGATCAAATTATTTTTGTGGAACCGAGCTTATATCTAAGGCATGCACGAGAAGGCTAGCAGAAAGATGTTTGGATTTTTTCTTCTTTTTCTTAATACGTTAGCCCCTACATCTATCGCCCGCTGCCACACCTCACGTATTCTCACTACGCCACAATGGTCGTTCTTACCAAGCTACAAGCGGTTGGTAAGAATACTGCATAGTAAGAATGGGCAAGTACACTAATTAATTCTAGACACTTTTGGTGATTTCTTATTTTCCTGTTTTCCCTTTTTTGATTTTTAATATTATTACCTATTAAGTATTGCAAATAATTTGGATAGTAAAAAGAAAGTTCAATACATTTTTTCAAATACGTGTAAATTAGATAATTCTAAACAGTTTGCAATGTCAAGTATTACACACTATGACTATTGGAAGTCAGACGCGTATAGCGGAATTGCGTTTTAGCAGTTTTCAAAGTGTTTTTACGTTGGGAATTGGTAAAAATGTCCCCAAAACGTGTAGACTGGTCGTCAAGTAAAAGAAGCAATTCTTCGCGAAAAAGACTATACATATGAACAAATCGCAAAAGAATTGGGTGGTGGTGCTACAAAGTCAGGGTTAAGAAAAGTTTATAAATGCTACGACGAGACTAAATCCATTAAAACTACCACAAAGACCAGTCTAAAACCAAAGGTGACACTGCAAGTTGTAAAAAGAATTTGTTGCCTTGCTTTGCAGGACCGTCGTCGAATCTCAAAAGATATCAATAACATTCTGTAAACGGCAGGTCAGACAGAAGTTGTGCGATAATGGGTTACTAGCAAGAGTACCCGGAAAATCAAAAGCAAAGACAAAAACGGGTAGATTGGGCTATATTATACAAAGACTGGACTCAAGACGACTGAAGAAAAGTAATCTAAAGTGAGGAGACACGAATTAGCGTTTTTGGGAGTAATAGAATGAAATTTATTCGTCTTCAAACAGGTGAAGACTTGTTACCAGAATGCACTACAACAACAATGAAGCATCCCGTAAGTGTAATGGTGTTGGGTAACTAACAGTGATAGAAAGCAAGAAGAGGTTTCAGGGGCCAAATTACTGCCCACTGTCAACGATTTGTTTGAAAGCAAATCTCAGAAGTGAATATTCCAGCAAGATGGTGCACCGTGACACACTGTCAAAAGCAGTATTAAATGTTTGAGTGACCACCACATCAACGTCTTATCTTGGTCAGCGAACAGTCGTGACCTAAACCCAATTGAAAATCTCTGGTCAAGGTTAAAAGAGTTAGTTTCACTACAAAATTCGAGTAACAAGAAAGAGCTGATCGAGGCTATCAGTCGTAGTTCAAACGATCTCCAAAGTTTGGTAGATTGAATGCCTCGAAGACTCGAGGCAGTAATAAAATCGAAAGGATACCCTACATATTATTAAAATATGTAATTTGTAAAAGCGAGTTAACAAAACTTGTCGACCATGTCTTTGTTTTACTGAAAGATGATAATAAGTTTGAGACTGATGTAGCTAAAATATTTAATTGATGGTTTAAACTGCTTAAGATTTGATAGTTAATGTGAAATGTAACAAATTTTGTGAAAGTGTCCACAATTAATGCCACTAGTATATATCTGTCTGCAGCCATGCGTCAGTCAATAACACACTTGTCCTAATATCGTCTCTGGTTTCCTTAGAGAAGACCATTCGATTCTGCTCAACAAGCTTCTACGTAAAAATTTATTGGAGCTATTTCGACCAGTTTGAAATCCTCCCCATCGAGTTGGAAATGGTCCATCCTAAGTAACCTCCGAAACACGATTCTTTCCTTTCTGCTCAGCGGTAATCTATAATTTATTATAGAACGAGTAAGACTTCATAGATGTAGATGAGAGCATTTTGAAGTGCCGCGGAGCAAAAAGAACCTTTGTCGCTAGACAATGCCGCAGCTTCGTTCAGTTTCTTAATCCGAAGAGACGTTGTTTTCAAAAATTATACTTCTTGTTAATGCCAATGAGACCCCAACTAGGTTTTTGCAGGGAGAGCAGGACTCTGAAGTTACATCATCGGATAGGTAACCGCAGTTTCTTCAGCCATATTCGCAACAGGAATCACGGTTCTTAGACAAGATAATTGTCTCATACATTGAATTTCGATACCGTGACATAACAAGAAAGTCAAAATGCTGTTGCCAAATCTACTATTTAAGATAGTTATAAATCAAATGTTTGATATCATGACGTAGCATGAATTATTCTGTCATCACAACATTTCAGTTTTTCAGTTAGTATGGCAATACACGTCGGTATACGAGGTAATCGTTTCCTCTAAGAACCGAAAGACGGAGTAGCAGCAGTCGATACTGTTGTCCCGTATCATGCTTGAGTTCTTTTATTCTGCTCTAGATATAAGCATATGAGGTATGTGAGAAAAGTAATAAAACTGATTTCATACTAACCAAAGTTTTTATTTTTTCAAACAACAATGTTATCCTCTTCAAAGTAGTTCCCTTGGGCAGCTATACACCGGCGGAGTCATTGTTCCCACTCTTGGTAGCAGCGCTGGAAGTCTTCAACTGGTATGGCTTTTAACTGGTCGGTCACAGTCTTTTGAATGTTCTCCAGAGTTCCAAAATGACGTCCTTTTAGGACATGTTTTAATTTCGGGAAAAGGAAAAAGTCACAAGGACTCAAATCAGGTGAATAGGGGGGATGAGGAACAACAGTAATGCGTTTTGAGGTCAAAAATTCACTGATGGAAATTGCTGTGTGACACGGAGCATTGTCATGATGTCTGTCAAAATTTGATGCACGGTGAAAGTGTTTAAATTTAACTGTTCACTCATCATCCTTATTGTTAAACGACGGTCTGATCTCACAAGAGCCCTCACACGTTCAACGTTTTCGTCAGTTTTTGGAGTTGAAGGTCTCCCTGAGCGAGGTTCATCTTCAACGTGTTCTCGGCCGTCCAAAAATGATTTGTGCCAGCGGAAAACTTGTGCTCTTGATAAGCACCGTTCCCCATAGACCTGTTTCAACTTTTTAAAAGTCACACTTGCGGATTCACCAAGTTTAACACAAAACTTCATTGCACAACGTTGCTCTAAATTCCGATGCTCCATTTCTGTAACACACAACAAAAATACAACTTCACTGATGGCGCTTTCAAAAATAATGTGTTAGCTGTACGGAGTTGTAACTCGGACTGAGGAAGTGGAAACGATAAACAAACCGGTTTAGCACAGGCCGGTAGACACAACGTTGCCAGATCTCCCGCAGTGTTGCCAGTCTCATTACTTTTCTCACACACCTCGTATAATTGTGATATCTATTTGTAGGAAATACTTAAAACCTTGCTAAATTGTTACATAAATTTGAACTTTTCCTTTCATGTCACTTTTTGGCAATAACAAGGAAGGACGCTTTGTCTCTATATCATTTTCTGCTTTTGGCACATTCTATATGTTTGATGTAAACATCTAAATTGTTCATTAAGCAAAAAACCGACAAGAAACAATTCTGAGCTACCGTAAGGCGTTCTGGGCAATTAAAAGCTACCAAAACACAAAATTCATGTCGTGACTGCTTAGAAAAGCGCTCACAATGCGTTCTAGCAGTTCATTATTTGCCACAATGTGTTGTGAGTTTTATCTAAATATCCACACACCGCTAAAGACAGATTTGAACCTGTCTTTGGTCGATCAGCGCAGCGTACTTTTTAATTGTTGATTACTACAAGCGTAATTTGTAGCTATGTGTGCAGAGAGTAGTAACAAAACAATTTGCGAAAAGAAATTAAAACTTTTAACAGTTTCGAGTAATGATAGAAGCTCGTTCCTTGGGTGAAGTGAAAGATATTTTGTCACTTTAGCACAACACAATTTTTAAAATAAACTGGATGGCTTGAATAAGCAATTTTGATATTTGTGCCTCACATTATACTACATCTCTACTTTTAAAAATTGCAAGTTTGTTACAATAATGACCAAAATATGGTCGTTTGTACACCGCTGGTGCTTTTAATCTGTGCTAATCTTTTTTGTACCGATGATGGAAGATATTGACTTGCATTTTTATCTATGGCATGTGGCTCGTTATGTTTCGTGATTTGTTAAACATTGAATTCGGGACTTGCAGTAACAAATAGAAATGATTTATCTGGTTTGCATCACGTCCTGTGGTTTGTAACAAAGTAACCGAAAAATACACAAATTTCTTGCCATCGAAATCCTGGGACCCATGGCATGTAGTTCGCTACGGTTTTTGGCTTTTTGGATTCGATTGGGCTCGTTTATACCATAACGTGTGGTGCCTTGCGACGTTGTTCTCTATCTGTCTATCGCAATTCAATGCAAGCTAATTTTAGGCGAGCCGTGACAAGTTCCTTAGACTTGTATCTATTAACACCATTAAATCAATACGGTTGGTAATAGTTTGTTGTTACTTGCAATTGTTTGACAAGTAAACGTAGGTGGTGCAATCCCGGTTGAAACACTGTAACAAGCTACAAATCACAAGCAGATAGCGAGTAGTCCGGCAACACGGTGTGTGACTTGTGACGACTTATCGCTACATGCAAGAAATGTTCTCCCATCTCATTTTTTTCCTATTTTACGTGTTTTTACTTTGAATGTACGCTTTTCTCAAGGCAATGTGAAAAATCAATTTGATTTCAGTTTTCTAACTCTCTAAATCACTACATTAATCTTAAACAAATATCCAAGTTAAATAAACTCCTACTCAGTCGGAGTGTCAGTCGGTTAGATGGTTATTGTAGAAGGTATGATTGGGTGTCAGATTCTCAAGAATTTGTTCTCCGTTAGTACCAGTAGAATTTTTTTCTTTTATGGCCATTTTTGTGGTTATACTTAAGGATGCAAGCATAGTCAGGATTCAGCGTTTATGTGGCAATGTCAGTTGTGTGCAAGACCTTGGTAGATGTATAGCGTAGTTCAGTCCTTATTGTGCTTTCTTCAACTGTCGATAGTTGGAGAATAGAAATCAAACATCAAACTCGCCCTAATGGAAAAGAAAGGTCATTGGGTTTCATTCCCTTAGTTAGGAACGGGCTGTTTTTCGATTTTCTTAGCTAAGAATGGAGATTCTAGTAAGGGTATAAGTAAGACAAAGATAAGAGGTGATCCAATTTCTGTTGATTGCTGTTTCGGTATTATTACTAAGGGAAACCATGAAAGGGGGTACGAATAAGGTGGAGTAAGCAAAGATTTCTCAGCAGAAGCATCTGAAGATATGAACATATAAGTACCTACATTTATATTTCATATGAGTCTCATTTTATTGGCACTTATAATAAATAACAAGCTATAATGCAACAAAGATCTGTAGTTCTCTAGGAACTTAATTTTTTAGATCTCATACTGCCCCATAGATCAATTGAAATTGAATATTTAAGCATTGTAGCCATGCAGGTTTTCATTAGCGGTGCAGATAAATACCGAGACTATAATCTCTATTATACATTAATTATCGTTTGTTTTCGTGAAAAGCATATTAAGAAGAGTCCACAGTGTAGATGTATTTTTATTAGATGAATTGGAAAGGGGGGTAAGGCCACATGTTCGGCCACCAAGATAGACAGAACTTACAATATTGTATAATATCGGGAACTGCCTAGTATCTTACAATATACTACAATATATCTGATACAATTGAGGAGCTGAAAACGAGAATTAAAGCAACAATTCAGCAAATAGTTGTAAACGGTAAGCTGCATGGTAAGATTTATTAAAGACATGTACCGCTTGACTTATGGTTCACTGATTAACATTTCTCTATATGCTCGAAGCTAAGTTTAATAAATAAACATTCAGTTAGACATATCAAGATCTGATCACTTTTAAAGTTAGGGAAACTAGAAAACTATTACTTGAGTTGATAAACCGTAAATAATTTACTTTGATTATTAATAAATGAAGTTACATATTATTTCAATTCTTTATTATAAAATACACTGAAATAATAATTGCTCTACATTAATAAATTACACATAAAAAAAAATAGTAATGCACAAAATTATATTTTAAAATCCCACATACATTAAAACACACAAGAAAATCAAACATAACTACAACACTACCACAAATTCAATTTTCCAAAAATAAATCTACAATTTTTGTACACAAAAACAAAATACAAATTACAATAAAGTGCATAAATTAATATTATTTACAAGTGATAGTTTTTTAACAACTAGATAATAACAAAAATTTTGTAAAAAAATACATTGATTTTTCAGTCTGATGAGTTTTCATAATTAATTTCTTCTTTTACATGTAGCATAATGTTACAAGGTAGCAACCTTAAAGTGTTAAGTACAAGTTAGTACAGCAACAACATTTTTTTTTATTTGTAATGTTAATTGAATATAAAGAATTAATTCATTTGATAAATTGTTTTAATAGTTTAAAAGACTCGGTAGCTGAATTTTTTATCAAAAAGGTAATTTTGAGTTCATATTAATTATTTGTTATGTATTTCATAAATTCATATAGTAAGGTGTACCTACCAATTATAAATTTTTAATTATTTCTCAATTAACTAAATTAGTTCCATACATATACAGAATTGTGATCTCAGAAGCAAACCAGAATAGAACATAATTACTGGAATAATGCAAACTTTACTTAGAATGCCTTTTTCTACACACATCAGCATAACATATTTTCCCACATTTTATAATACATTTAATACATTATTTGACAAGTTATATCCCTGCAAAGAAATAAGAATGGCATCTTCAGCCTAAGCCTAGCACCCAAGTGAAACGCAGCCCCCACATCTATCTTTCTCGAATTGTACAAATCAACCATAATATATAAACATTCTGTCCTGCATTTTCCTTTTTTTCTTTCCCACCTTACTTATTGCGATTGTGCAAATTCCATTTGGACTCTACGTTTTCTTATTCTGTTCTCTCTCAGAACACATATGTATGTAGATTCCTTCTAGATCCATAGAGATATTTTTTGAATTTTCTAAGATTTTGTCCAGAATTTACCTTTCCTCTTGTGCGAATTTTCTTTGCATCTTTTTTGCTAAATTTTGACCGAAATCAATCTTCTATCTCCATAAAGATTATATCAGTCCAAACTTCTGACTAAAAGCCCATCATAGGTTTTCCTATTTTTTCTTTAAACTTCTATTCTTTAAAGACTTCTTTACTAATTCTTGAATTTCTAAAGAAAATCTGATCTGTAAAGTAGGAGTTTTGAAGATCTTTTTGTTAATAGGAGTCTTTATGCTCCTAGGGCAAAAGAAGACAAGTAGTGGTATGGTCTCCCATGAATCTTGCATTGTTTGATCGTGTCTGATACATCTTGCTAATCTTGATGTGTCAAGATTTTCAGTTTGGGCTTCCACTCAAAGCCAAGATTGAGATTAATGTCAGTTATAGCTACATATTATAGATAGTGATTACAATATCCTTGATCAGCTTATAGTATTTTTAGTTTTGAAGATACCAGAATAGTGTAAAAGAAAAATTTAATTTAATTATAGTCGGACTGATCCGGGGGACTAGAACACCAAAGACTTCGAGGTTCTCAAGTAGGGCCAAAATCCAAAATCCCAACCAATCAAGAAATTTCTAGTTTATGAAAAATTACATTTTGCGTTTAATGCAATATCATTTTGTAAGGGCCAAAATATGCCTAGACTATAGGACTAAATTGGGACAGTCAGGCTCTATAGCTAATGATGTATGCATGAATGCCCAAAGTGTGATACATCATCAGATAGGAATACATGACGTTGAATTTAAAAAAACAAAAGGCACTAGAAAGTTCTGGAGTTCTTTTATCACGTATCGCTATGATATGATGACATCGACCAAGCCTATACCACTACAATAAAACGAAAACTAAAAGTTCCACTAATTTCATGATATCTTTAAAATATATTCTCCAATAATTAATAACATGCATAACATTGGACATCTTTTTCTTGTAAAGCTTGTGTATTTAGCATTTTTATTACAGTCCAGATCAATTGGATTAAATAGTCCCATAACTTCATACTTCTAAACCCAATTGGAAATAAAGCCAACACTATGAAACACCATCACCATGGAATCAAAAAGTTCATCAACTTGATCACGTCATACCTAAGCTTCTTAGAAAGTTTCAGTTCATCAAGATTGAAAGTGATAAATGTCTTATGAGATTAAGCTGCCTGTACACAAGATTTCAATTATGGGTAGGTAGCACATATAATACAGCCCTTTAGTGGGAGAAAAGCTTGATAGAAATGTTTTTAGAATTAAATTTGATCAGAATCTAAAACTGTTTAGAATACAGTATTTGGAACTGCTTGCCTTTTGTAAATGATTTCTAAGAAATTTCATTGATTCGTTTGATTCAAGAAATGTGAAAAAAAGATATCAGAGCTAATTAGTTTTATTATGCCTTGTATAAAATAATTACTTCGTGAGAAATACATTAACAAATAATATTTATAATCTTTCTTTTGTAAACTGTTAGAATCTCAATTTCAAAACTCCTTTTTATGGCATTGTAAATTAATTAAAATATAAATTTAAATTCAAACTTTTATACCCATAAAACTTTCAAAGATTGCTTTTCTGTAACACCATTTTGTACAGGTGAAGAATTCCATCTTTTATGCGTAGCCGTTCCAGTCACACCCGCAGGCTTTTCCCACAATTTAATATCTGTTGGTTTTAACACTTTTTCTTCCATAATTGAATCAGATGAAGAATCCTCAACGATATTAATAATATCACAATTATCATGCAGCATACTCTTCAATAACGATTCTTTAGTCGTTTTCTCTTCATTTGTATTATGAGGATAAATTAAAGGAATTCCTATCTCTTGAAATGAATTCATCGAAGAAAATCCACTTTCATCTTCAGCAGAACTCATGCTACTAACAGGTGGCGAATTTGAATTTTCTTGTTCAAATTTAAATCCACGACCTTTATCTCTAACTTCAGTTGAATTATTATTGCTATTATTATTATTGTTGTTGTTGTTAATGTTATTATTACTGAATAATTTATATGAATAAATACTACTACCACAATCGCTACCATTAAAATCATTATTTAAATTAGGCTTAGGAGAAGAAGTGTGAAATGAATTTCTTTTAAATTCTGTGTTACTTCTTTGTAATGATAATTTGCGATTAAGTGCCGTAGAAATTCTGATGTCCTCGTCGGGTGTTAATAATTGAAGCCTTGTACAATTCGAATCTGGTTTATGAGTTCCGTTTTCTTGTGACCTTGGAAATTCTTTAGCTAGTTGTTCTAAAAACTTTAACTCTTCCGATGTATCATTGTTTACATGAGCTAAATCGGGTGCGTGCGTATTCAGAAGAGATTCAGCTGTTCGTAGCAGTCTGAAAGCTTCTTGAGATAATTTTTCAATTGGAATTTCTTCTAATCCGGATATATTTCTTTTTTGTCTCCTCCTAAAATATTCGAATTAAAATTAGATGATTTAACGAAAATATAAATATAATTAGTATAGGCTTACCAAGTAAAATCACGAAAGGCTGTGTAATCAGATGAATCTCCATAACGAGACGATAGAGTTCCATCTAAAGTGTCTTCTTTTAAATGGCAATAATCACTTTGAGTTTTAGAAAGTGACTGATTGTTTTTATTGTTGAGTTTAGATCCAAGTATTTGTAAATTGTGGTGAGCTTTTTCTAGGAACTTGACTACTTGTTTCATTAGCGCCCTGTACATCTCCCTGTTAGCTTCAGTCTGAAATAAAGATTGATTACATTAATATATAAGACTGGCTGAGGAAAAGTTGAACATGTAGAAGGTACAGTACGTGGCCAAGTTATAGGTTCATTAGTATTTTCAAAGTATTGATTATTACGAAATATTTATGTTCCTAAAATTTTATTTTCAGGCGTTGACGACACCTCAATCAATCTCTTTCTTCCCCGTCCCTACAAGATTCAGAAGTTCTTCAAATCGCAATTTTGCGGACCAATCACTTCATCTGCAAGTATCGAAAGCCAGACGGCGTACGTTATACGGGCCAAGTTGATCCTAAGGACTGCTGTTACCCACCCTTACCTCTAATGCTGGAGGATCAAACCTCGTCCCAAAAATATGCAAGCGATTCTCAGCGAATTTCCTTACCTCACTAGAAAAAATGCTCCTGCCCTCTTAAAACTTTAGAACAGCTGAGCCGTCTTCGTCTCTTCCGTAAGACAAATTACCTTGTGATGACTTTTTCAATAACTCAAGAAACAAAATGTAGATTCGACGTAGTCTACTAACCTAACTGTTCTATCTATGAAGCGAAAATATTCCAAGCTAACACCCATGGACCTCACTCAAGAACTTGTTTTATTCAAAGAAGAAAATTGTGTGTTAACCCTGTTTCCAGATTACAAGAATTCGCCCAAAAAGCCTCTTCCAAGATAAACAGTCTTGCAAAATGCCAAAAAAGATCGTTGTTTGTTTAACATTTCAGATTTTGACTACTTTTAATAAAAAAAAGGTGTCTTCTTGATAAACCTCCTCGATATCTTTCTTTGACTTCTCTCCAATGATTTCCAAATTTTGTTGCGTATCAAATTTGAAATGAAATTCGGAAATTTCGCCAAAAAGTCTGCTTACTATTTTTGTAAGGATCTAGTCACCGAACAGTTGCAGTTCTTGGCGCTTTTTCTCCTTCCATTCTCCTAAGAAAGTTCCGTCTAATTGCAGGCAAAACTGCTCCAATTCACATCTGACATGCCTGAAGCCTGAGAGTTGCTATTCTACCATGAACTCCAACCTTCATCCATATTACAGTTTCTATTCTTACATTAGTAACAGTATAAATCCAAAAAGCCTAATTAGCGTAAGAACAGGCAGATATACAAACAGAACAATCGCTTAAAGCAGCTTCTTTATGATTGTGTAAGGTTTGAAGAACAAGCAAGTTACAAAGTTTTCTAGACTTGTGAACTCATTATTATCGTCGGTAGCATTGCGCGCTTGCAGACATCCGCTAACAAAATTGACGGAAGAGAAAAGACTGCAAACTAGCTTTAGTAACCGTCCTGGTCCTGAGTTATACAAATATGGAAAGCTAATTTGTTTTAAATACCGACACGAGTAATGTCGAAATAGGGACAGTCTCGTCTTGAATGCAAGCTGGACAAGCAAAAGTCACCGTGTACTATGTAAAATTCTGTCTAAAACGAGATATCGCTCAAACAGAGTTGCAGTTGTCAAATCAGCCACACATTTTCACAAATTCCTGGTAAGAATTGATTACACCGCAATACGATGGTTACTACAGTTTAAGAACTCCGAAAGACAAGTCGCGAAATGAATCGAGAAGGTACGAATATGATATTGAGATAAAACATCGAGTTGGATAGTAGCAGATCGTACCTCAGTGATTATAAACATTGTTCGCAATTGGATGTTAAGCATTTCGAACAACTACGACGCACCGCAGTTGTTAATGACCAGTGGGAACGGACGGATAGTAAACTAGCTTAATATGGTTCGACTGTAAAAGCGTACTAGGCCCAGTGGGACTCATTGAGGGTCTAAGTTGAAAAGTCCTGTAACGAACAACGGACTGAAACAAGAATGCAGTTGGTGATCCAACTGGTGGTCCATCAGGAGAAAAAGACTCTGACCAAGGTTCATTGAATGAAGTGCAAAGAAAATACACAACTGAAAATAGGCCAATTGAAAGAAAAGCGCCAATGTAAAAATACAACGTGGACAACCTGTTCAAAAGAATCACCGTAGATATTGCGGGTTCATTACGAACACAGACTCGAAACAGTAATATGTTTTGATGACGATGGACTGCTTCCACAAACAGAAAAAAGCATCCACCGTACTAAATCCAGAAGCGACCACGATACCGTTTTGGTGTTCCGTTGGAATTGCATTCCGATTAATGTCGGATAAGTAGAACAATGGGGACCAATAACTTCTCTGTTCTTCATGATGAATTGCTCAGTAGCACAAGAAACAATCGGATAAAATTCAACTGCATTGTTGTTCCATCGCGAAATACAGCTGCCTTGTGACCTGGAGTTTGGTGTAGCGAAAATGAAATGGTAGGCATTAAGCACATGGAAAGCCTTTGTCAGAAGTTGGACTCCATCCACAAGAGCATCCGACATGATATTTAAATAGAAAGTGGAGGAATGAAAAATCGGTATGATGTCAATGTCCAAATTGGAAAGTATCAAGCTGGAGACTTAGTTTGCTGTAATGTTCTTAAAGACGTCAGTGTTGGTCGTCAAAACTGTAAAGTGCCTGGGTAGGTTCTTACAAGGACATTGAAGTAACAAATGATTTAATCTACCATTTGCATAAGGAAAGCAATGGTTACGCATACAAACCACATGACTCCGTAAGCAATCCAAAATGAAATCATCAAAGAACAACGGGAAACCGAGATGCTACAACAAACGCTATAGAATTTGAAGATCGAGGGCCATAATTTTCCAAATTTATTGAATTCTTTTCAGGAGGATGAAAAGCATGCTTTGGTGTCGTTCATGAAGTTCAAGTCGTTTGCGAACAATAGACTGAAGTTTGCAAAGCATGTCATCTACGAGATAATGCAAAAAGTCACAATGCGGAAATTAGACTTAAAGAAACAGCTCCAAGTGCATATTGTTAAGAAATTAACTATGCTGGAAATCGAATTGACGTACTGTGCGCAGCATGCTGGAAGTGATATCCAGATGCAAATATCTGCAATTATAAACTCCAAAATACTTCCAATTGCTTCTTTTCCAAAAGCTCTAGGTACACAAGGGATCGGCATGCAGATATCGCCATGAATTCGAAATCTTGTCAAAAACAAGTAACAAAGCCCAAAATTCTATATTATATACAGCACTAAATGTTTCAAATAACTGAATTTTCATTTTTGTTACAGACACTTCAAAGAAAAGGCGTGTAGGTATTCTCAAAGCAAAAAGGACTTCTACTGGGAAATTTTGTAAATTATAAACTTACTTGTTTTAGTTGCCATTCCAATGTTTCTATCTGTGACTTAAGAACTAGATTTTCTACTGGCATTTCTGCAATTCGACTGGAGCAGGCGGATGATCTTCTACTATCACTAATACCACTACTACGTCGACTATCCATTAGAAAGTTATCCTGAAAAAAAAAGAAAAATCAAATTATAATCCTATTGGCAGTACGTATCAGACATGGAATGACCAATAGATTTTGCTAAAGATCAATCAAGTCAAAAATAAAAATGTTTCGTTATGAAATTCGACAAATTTCTACTCAAATAATTCCAGTTTAGATACTTGTTGAATACACCAGAAAACATTTTGTTCTATTGCGTATCTATAATTAATTGTGACACCAAAGAAATCATCGTTAAGATCTCCAAGTTCTTAAATCACAGAGTATTTCTAATTTAATTTAAAATTAGAGTTTTGGCAAAGTACGCAGAACTAAGAAGATAGCTGAACTGAGGTTCAAAGAAGAACGATCTACAAACGCAAAAAGCTTCGAAAAAAAGAAAAAACAAAGTAAAGTGAAATAAAAGAATGAAATGCAAATCTAGACATTAATGACTTACTACCATTTTTCTACAACGCGTAAAAGACTTAAAGGTGCCACAAAAAGGAGACGCAGTTCCATTAGTCACCTGGAACTGTTTTTATAAATTCGCATTTTAAAACTTTTTCATTGGAGTTTTCCCATTTACAAGATGTGATAAGTTTGGTTCTTAGTCAAGTTAAGATTCTACACAGTAAATACTTTTGCACAACTGTTAGACCAAACAACACCTTTTTTAATTGGAATCTGACGGAACACCTGCCGATATAGCCTACACATACATTGTTTTGGAGGAAATCAATTCTACCATGAGTTTTTATTCAACCGGTCTAAGCGTTTTGCGTAAAGACCATAATTATTTAATTAATATTTTCTTTTAATTTCAAGACAAAATTACATTTGTCGGTCTTTATTTTTGAAACTGATATCAAGAGGCAAAGAGGGTATTGTTTATTTATAAATACGCTTATTTGAAATGTCAAATCGTGTTGACTTAATTAATAACAATTTTATTCTATAAAGTCCAGTTTCTCAATCGTTATTAACTTTAATGAGAAATTTAGATCCATGGATACAACAACTGTTGTTACAATTATATTCATGACAATAAGCTTCCAATGAAAGTCGGATTTGGACTGTTAAGAGCGGAGGAGGAATGGTTTTCATACCATTATGACTCCACCAATTGTGTTTTGTTTTTGAAAGTTTTTCCGTACATCAGAAACGGCTGGTTTTAGCTAGATGGAATTTGGATTATTGGCAAGGGTGAGGAAATAGTAGCCTACCCCATATTCGTATTAACACCTGTAAGAAGGGTTTCTATTTATCTCTCTCAAGTAGACTAACGTAAAACGAAGTCCGACCTTGGACTACCCAAGGTGGCCTGTGCAAGTGCGTAGCTTAAGTCTTCTCTTAAAAAAATTATTTATTTGTATCGAGCTCTATTGAGAAGGTTAATGGAGGACAAAGTCCAATCTTGGAACACCAAAGGCAGATTAAAACAAGATTAATACAGGTCGAAATCCAACCTTGGGCCATCAAAGGTGGTTTGTGCGAGGACATAGTCCGAGTTGTGTCCGTTTCTAGCTTTCTTAAGAAGGGTAATTGGAAGCGAAACCTGACGTTGGACCACCTAAGGCTCCTAAATGACTCAATTGTGTTTCATTTTCCTTACTGGGGATAAAGACTATGGGGTTGGAGATAATCCAACGATGATAAAGCTATCTTGGAACTCATCCCATGGAAAACCTTAGTGAAGACGAGTTCTTTGTAGCCATAGGTAGCTATCATGTTTCGAGTTTTTATTTTCTCTGTAGTTTTGGCATAAGAATTTACATAATCCAAGCGGGGTTCTTTATCGCAAATCAGATTGGGACTTTCAACTTAACAATATTTGATCATCATCGTTAAGCGCACCTAAACAGAAGTGGATGATATAATACGAAAATCTCGTGAAACCATACGACAAGAAAATAATCGTTAAAGGATCAATCCTGGTTATTCAAACGGACAAACGCTCATTTCTCTGTCTTGATCTTGATTACAAAAAATCTGCAATTCAGTAAATATGGTAAGCTGTTGGGCAGAAACATCGAAAAAAGAATGATACGATGTTAATATCCTTGACAAAACCCAGTAGATTAATGCACACTCTTTTTTCTTTGTGCAATCTTAGAAAAAGAAAGCAAGTTTTACAATATGCTCCAATTGAATTCTAAGGAGGAAAGAGATAAATAATTAAACAACCCAGTTTTTAATTAGAATTAGTGTCTGAATGATCTAAAGTCTAATTATGAAATTATTTAAGAGTTCCAAACCACCTGCCTCTGGAATAGAGACAGCCAAGCTACTAAGAATCGAATATTTCATCGGGTTATCTTTTGATGGGATCTTAAATATCTAAGTAACAATAAGTGCTAATTTATGAATTAACTTTCTTGGTTGTCATATCATATCAAAATATATAATATCATACATATAATTTTCGCCGTTGTCCCTATTGCAAAAGACTCAAGCTACGTAGATTTCTGAACTGATTTAGTAACGCAACAAAACACGCAAAGCAAGCATTAATTGTTACAATTATCTCTTTTTAATCGCTTTTAAACAGTTAGACTAATTTTAAGCTAGGATCTTGTACAAATTGTAACAAATTTCTATATTGCGATTCAATGGAAATATATCAACTTAATTATTCTAAAAATTAACCTTTAACACAACAAAACAATCGCTTCTCAAACTAATTCCCAGAACTCTTTCCCAAAAAATATTTTATTCATGGACCTAAAATTTTGAAAACATCCTGTATAGAAGATCGCGTTTTAACAGATCGAAATTTAAGGTTTTAGAATAGAAATGTTTAGAAATTCCATGAAATATTTTTTTGTCAGAATGCAATGGAAGGAATTTCCGAGGGAATTTCTTCAAATTCTCAGCTTTATTTAGATTGTTGTATGCATGGATATGTGTGCATGTTTCGTATTATTTAGTGTGAATAACATGAAACTACCATACTAACAAGTTTATTTTAACGTTAGAATGATTGTGGTGGCATACATGCGTGGGAAGTGACTGCACTAACTATATTTGAAATAATTATTTCCGTCTCATTTCTCTTAAAGAAGCATCATATAATTGCACATCTCGAGCGAAGATGCATCAAGAATACTGAAAAACAGTAGCAAAAAGCTTTTAATGTTCATACCTCATAATTAGTACTGTTTGTTCTTTAGATAGTCGAGTCTCTTTAATCTACAATAAATGACAATAACTAACGTGTTTGTTTTTAAAACTTTTGTCTCTCTAGAGAAAGCTGCTTTTAGTTTTATAAAGACTACAAAGGAAGGTGAAAAGATTTCAATCTAAAAATTAAAAGAAAATATTATCTAAATTGTTAGAAAAAAATTTCGCTTTTGTTTTTGCATGTTATCATAAAAAAATAAATTTTTAAACGTCATTAATTCAAGTAATGTTTATCTTAACCTCAAATTAAGAGAAATTAGTCAAAAAGAATTCTTTATAATGTTAACAAGAGTTGCTGTTGATTTACCTGGGAAAGGATTCTAAGAAATTAAAAATAGTTTCAACCTTGAAGGTTTTCTATTTCTAGATTTACTTAATTTGTTTGAATGCATCACCTGCAAAACCTAATGGCCTAACACAACCTGTAAAACTTAACATTTTACATGACTTAACATAACTGAAGCATAAATCCGATAAAATAATTTTTTAGAAACGAGATGATTTTTTTTCTTTTTCCAACAGGCTTTTAAACTGAAAATCGCTTATTGATAAGTTTGCAAACTGTAAAAATTTGTTGATATTTATGTATTTTTTAAAACCAAATCTCTTGACATTCTTGGTTTCTTATTAGCTGAATTGTTTTAAAATATAACCATAATATTTGTAATAAAACAGATCATATGATATGATGGTAAGGTCAGTCTTCCCCCTGAGTTTCAAAACAACTTCTTACATATTATATGTTTTAGTTAGGTTTGTAAATTACTCAAAAATATACATAGTAGATTCCGGGAGTTCTAGCATAAGCGACAAAGGTGACCAACACAACCTCGAAAATCATTTTGGATTGATCCAGTTTGTCTAAACTTACTTTAGGCCTTATGTTATTTGACAGGTTTCAACTATACGTTTTTACAGACTTTAAGTCACGGATATTTAAACCGCTTTTCAATTATTTGAGTTGGTAAGATCAGATTTTCAACAGTATACAGTACCATGCCCAAAAACATACCAAAACGTGTGAACCATAATAACATAATCCAAGCCAGCAACAAAATAATTGCAATGCGCAAAAGCAGCATGTCATTGTTTTGCTAATAGGTTCGATCTAAACATTCTTTGACCCAATATATTTTAATTTGGAGAGGGTTCAAGCAAACTTAACTTGTCTCTTAAAATTAAAATTTTGTTTATTCACCATAAGTATAACCTAAATATAAAATAATTTAATACTTTCGTTACACTCGGCTATTTCGATGAGACTAGGGCAGGTCTGGACTGATCTTGACCAAATCTAGAGGATCGGTGTAGCTTTAGGGCCTTCGACTATTCGGTGCGCACGGAACGACCGCGGCGAAAACAGACAAAAACAACTGGAACCTTATGCGAGGTCCTAGCGATCTATAACTAGGAACACTACGATGTATAGCCACCCCGGAGTGTTTTGCCCTTCGCAGATTTAAATTTGAGTTTATAGGCGTCCGTGAAGGGGATAGGAGTGCCTCGATTGAATGTCTGCACTTACGTCCGATGCTACTTGAACCGTCTTTCCACTTCCTAGAGTTCGGCCGCTAGAGGTCGCTCCAGTCAAACCTAGGAGAGCTCGTAATTCGAAAACTATAAAGGATACGGGAGTCTGGTTTTCGCTATGCCACGTAGATTTGAGAGTGTTATCGACCAGTGAAGACGAGTTGTCGGTAGCAAAGCAAGAAACCCCGGATTTTCTTCCAAAACCGTTCGGGCACTTTGCCTGTTGCAAAATTTCGCCAAATCTTGCATTCCCCTCCAGGATCGTTCGAATGGTCCCATTGACGTGGCATTTAAAATTTATATTCAGAGAGTATATCTCTACTGACTGGAAAGAACTCGATTTGATTCGATTAACTTTGCACTTTTTCCATTATCTTCCGCGATGCCCACCTAAAAGATTCGTAACTCGGTTAATTATGGTTCGATCGAGCTGGTCTTTTTTATACTAAAGGGGATCATCAGGTCAGGAAGTTTAGATACACAGCAGTGGCGTGTGCCTATCTTTGAGGTGAAATGGATGAAAAAAATGCAATTAGTCTTCTTTTGGACCTTTCTGGAGTAGTTCTCCAACACGCTATGAAATTGTAATTGCTAGCATCGTAAGCGCCTTGGAATGAAAAACAGAAAAGATTATATATACTTTTTTCCTGCGAGGTTATCTTCCAGGTCGCAAACGCAAAAAAGCTGAAAACTGTACAAATACGGTCCTGGCATGATTACCCTTTAGACTAAAAAGACGAGTCTTCTGCTGTAAATGTATTTTAGTGATTTGTACTTGATTATATAAGCAAATTCTAAATCTTTCCCTTCTAGCGCAGTTATAGCTCTCCCAAACCTTTATGCATTTTGCCTCTGGGGATTTTTGTAAACACAGAGAAATAAAAAATTGACGAACCATATAGCGTTAAGTTTTGTTTTTTCATAACTTTGGTTCAGAGATATTAAAGAGATTTGTTTTTTCCGGCTCTGGTCTGGATTCAAATCAAACTATCCGGATAAGATATTAAGACAAGAAAAGTCTAACCTGGAAAGAATGACCTTCCTTCACGGCTTAACTGGCCATTAATCGATAGATTTACGAAACTCAATCACCTTTAAAAGTATGACCGACAGAAAGAGCACAACTGGATGAAAAGTCAGATACAGATCCGAGAAGCTCGTGACATTTTAAAACTAAGCTTTACGTTAACAGAAAATTGTCACACTCTACTTTGCTTGTCAATGATTTTCAGTTGTTAACAGAAATCAAGTTTATACTGAGATGGTATGTAAGTTCTCGTACATCATAAAGCAAAAGTCCTAAAGATTGATAAAAAAAAAGGCATGCATTAAGGCATCTCCATACATATTTTTTAATCTAATAGAGTATTATACCAACTGTTGGGATGTTTAGAATCCATTCGCAATTCTATAAGTGCAAATAATACATACTTAGAGTCTAATATACAAAGAAAAAAAAGTGCACTAGCGTTTCCCACAAACAACTTGTATGGTTTTGTGCCTGATATTTTGCAATAATTTATGCATCTTTTTCTCTTTGAATAATTTTACTCAAGTTCTTTGATGCAATTTTTATTACTCCCCTTAACAGCCAAACATTGTTAGGAGTTCCACTTACCCATCCCCTCACAGTCCTTCTACATAGTAAGATGTTACTGCGGGTTCTTGCATTTTATTGAAAGTCACGCATTCTTTATATTAAGGCTCATTACATTGAGGACAAGTAATTGTTACTCTTTTTTATACAATATCATCTGTCTGTGTTATTACAGCTCATCTTGGTGATACAAAGGTAATTGTTGCTCCTGTCTTAATTCATTACTTTAAATTGATCAAAACGGTGATAAAGCAATATGTGGTGTGGAAAGATAATTTCCGGTGAATTTCAGTATGAACTCTAAAAATGTTAACGATTGGTATATTTTTCATAAATACAAGCATAATAATCAGATAGATCAGTATATCTTATGTACAATATTAGAAGCAAGTATGGCATCAACTAGAAATCACCTAGATTGACAATGGTAGACCTGGCGCGGTCTTAAGAGGATTCAGAATCTTTCCCAGGATCGGACGATTCAAGTACAACAAATGGCCTATAATATAGCATTGGATTTCAATGCCGTAAGGCAAGTCAATCAGTGTTTATTCCATACATTTACTATTAGAAGTCTCAAGATAAAACACGTTAAGTAAGCTTTTCGTGGTTCAAAGTCCACTATAAACTGTATGTATGGTTTGTGTTCATTAATAGAAAGAGAATAATCAATATTGTCTACGAATGTTTAAAATAAATTCCCAGCATTTTCCCCGGAATTATCAGGCATTTATTAACATTAAGAAAAGCTACATCTATATATCTATAAATCCCTAAATTCAACTTTCATAATTTTATGAATTCTGGACATGTTTTTTAGACAATCAGGTAGCGCCATGTATATCTAAAGAGTCGTCACTTTTCGGATTTTTACAATTACAGTTTGCAACTTTACAAGTTTGTAAATTCTGGACGTACTGTACTGTTGTATAAAATATCCATCAATTCGTTCTATATTTATTTACGACAAAATTAACAGTGATGTAAAATCATTGTATTGTTTGAAAGTACAATAAGTATTCATACTATACAAATCTATAAAAAAGAAAACAAAAGCCTTATTAAGATTTTTTACCAAACAATAAGACTTCATTTATTAGTTTATTAACTTTTTGGTAATTACAAAGCTATAGTTTTTTCCTGATAGTATTTCTAGAAAAAAAAATAAAAATTTATATTTTACAAAACACCCCGTATAGAAGTTCCAAGACCGTTAATAAATTTAAGGAAATTAATGAATTAAATAATAGTTAAAACTGTCTGGAAGACCACTAAATTTTAAATTCTGATCAAATAAATTTCTCAATTTAATTATTGAACAAATTAATTCATAATTTAATAATAATAATAATCATTATCAAGTGATGGTCAAGTAAATGCCGTGACTAAAATGGGTTGCTGTAGGTCAAACCGTGACCAATTATTACTAATATTATTATTGCTGCATGGGTGGGCGTAATTCTAATTGATCGTGGTTATGAAATTTCGTTAATAAACATAACAACAACGATGATAAAAAAAGAGGAATCTGATGGTTTAAAATACTTTTACAAAACAAAAAATAAGCTTCAAACAAATGCAATAAATAAACAGTATACGTATTTTGTTTTAATGAGAACAATTTGGTGAGAAATAAACGAGGATGTAATGCAATTATTATTAAATTTGATCTAGATTTGAGAAATAAGTTCATTGTGAGTGACGTAAATTTGTTGATGTTGACTGACAGAGGAACGGAGAGAATGCATTCCTTAAAATTATTCATCCATAAAAAACGGATAAATAATGTTAGTACCTATTTAACATACCATTGTATCATTTGTTTAACAAAAGACAGACATCATCACTTTCATTACCGTTTTCTATGTTCTAGTATCATTCGAAAATAAGGTTAATAAAAATTTTAAATTGCGTGAATAGACACTAACCTTTTCCACACAAACAAAACAAATTGTTAATGTGACAAACACACATTTACTATTTAGTAATTAATCTTCATCAAAGATGGGTTTGAATCTAACCTAAGAAAACTTCAATAGGTAGGTTACCTATTATTATATGCCCCCAAAAAATCATTTTAAATTGGGTTGTTTGGAAATTCACTCTTATTGCTCACGAATTTCTTATTATCATTTATCACTGATACTTATCTCTCAATAAATTTAAGAGTACGCCACGCATCTACAAGTGTATTATTAATTTATTATTTTAAGGAATTTATGTCATGGTAAGCACTGCCTTTTAGACTGTACCCTCTCACTGGTTACTAAAAGTAAGTATTAAATTTTTTACTTCAAAACGGAACATGCAAAGGGATATGTTCCAGTCTTTTTCAACATTTTGAAGATTATGCATGTAAATATCGACCATCGAATCTCGAGACGATCAATTTTTATAAATTTCATTTTTAGAGACCCAAATGAAACTTGCACTGACCCTTGCACACTTAATGAAATCAATTTTCGCAAGTTCAGTCTAAAATGAATTGAATTCCAGCTCATGGTTAGTGTCAGGATATTAACATAAGTTAGTTAGGATGGATTTGACCACCATCAGCCGATAGGCCCAGTCATTTGGCATTAGTTTTTTGCTAGAGTCTAAAGAAATAGACACGAATGTGTTTCCTCTGTGGATCTTGATACGTGCAACTGGATTTATCAAGTTATCAAGCCGAGCTTACCTTTTTAGCCTAACTATCCTAACTCACCAGATGAAGCGTTTTGTAAGTAATGTAAAACTAGACATCACCCACGTTTAAGCTTTTCATTGTAAGAATAATTAGTAGGCTTGCAACGGGCCTTCCGAACTGCAGAACTCGTTTTGAATTATTTTAGACCATTAGTAATATTTATAAACAGATTTTTTTATTGAAAACAGTTTTTGTGTGAAGAGTCGTAAGTCCAAGAAACTCATGTTGAAAAACATTCTTAGTTGAAGGTACTTTGAAATCTGATTTATGGGCGAAATTAGGTATGGTTGACCTTGAGAGTAGAGTCGTTCTGATAAAACCATCCCTAGACTCAGCTTCGCAAACTTTTCCTGAGGCTTCTGTCACGAGTTTTACAGATCGTTCAACTGCCTGTGTATGAACTGAGAATGTCTTGAATGTTATATCCCAATTAGGGACTGAGCCACTTGTGATTTAATCTCATCGTCACTGATATCTTTTAATAATGGTGGAGAAGATAAATCACAGTCCATCCAGTTAATTATTTCCGAGTAGTGTTGAGCCTTTAAATTGAGTTTTGGCGGCATGAATGTTCTGATAGTTGTTCCCTTTCGATCTAACTGTCTCGCCTTTAGAATTCATTGAAGTCCGAGCTCTCTTATGTGTTTTGTATTATCTTGTGTCATGGCTAACATTAAATGTTCTGGATGAGCAAAAAAACCATTTCGTTCGACAATATTACGTAAATCTTCAGCAGGTATCTTGAAGATTGTATTGATTGGTACACAAGTTTTAGTCCGTCTGTAAAGTATTTACTTGTTTTAATACTAAACCACATTGGCATGTATGACTTCAGAATAAACACAACTATTTCTTGAAGTTCAGGCGTGGGACTTTCTTCACTTAAGTATAATCTGAGAGTTCGATTTGTTGTTGTCAACCACCTCGAGTGTGACAAGGGACCAGGATCTCGTACAACCAAATCCTCTTTACAGTTTCCTGACTTTATTGCCATGGAAACATCGAGTAGATATTGCTGGTCCTTACTTAGTCTACTGCTGTCTATTGGGGGGGATCTGACAGCCACTACTCTTGAAACGAATCAATGGACGTTTTTCGCAGCCACTTAGCTTTTCACCGACTGGCTCTCTCAAAGATTTCGGACCTGTTGATTTACCGTCTAGGTATTGAAACAGATGCCGGAATGGCAGTTCATTAAAACTGCCCATTATAACGGTTTCCCCAATTGTATTTCAATTCGGCGAATCAGACCGTTTTTCCAACCTGTATTAACAGCAGTGCCATCACATCTTATGACAACTCATTTTTCAAGAGAAATACCACGACCACACAGATAAGAAATAATAGAAGTGACAATATCTTTAGAACTTTCAGAATCAGGTTCTTGAATTAGCGAGTAATGCTCTTCCTTTTTTACTCCACTAAACCTTTTCGAATGAGCTTGATCTACTACTTACGTGTCGTGCTTCCTCCCATCCAAATAGAGACCTTGTAGTGGAAATTTTTCTCTTGAACTATGATCTACCTTTATTTATACTTTTTTTTCAAAATTTCATTAACTTTGAAGGCAATGCACGACCGGAAGATGTTGACGGATTTAAGTAATATTTAAACATTATTTTCTGTGGTTCTAATACATAAGAATTTGAAATATTACATTCGGAAAGAGGCTCATTTAAAAATGTTAAAAATTATTGTAAAAATGTGAATTTTTCCAAATTTCGGCAAACTTTAGAGCACATGCGCGACCGGAAGATATAAACCGATTTTACTTCTTTTATTACCCCTTTTTGGTCTCCCCAATTAGCAACTTTTCCGTGGTATTACAACTTGAAAAAAAATTGAATTTTTTTGGCCCACCCTACTAATCATCTTCGTTAGGTGACCTGAGTTACCACAATGGATCCATACTATCTTGGTCTTTCTCGACATTTTTAGGCTTGCCCTTGGTTTTTAAACAGATTTCCTGCTTTTTGTCTCACCTTGTTATTGTAGAAAAAGATTTCTTGACAATTCTAGAATTTCTAATTTTGTAAGGTTGATTAGCCTACTACAAGCTACTAAGCCCAAGATGGTTCAAGATGGGTCTGTCTTGATAATTTTTGTCTTTTTCTCTTTCTTCTTTTTATGGAATTGACTTAGAAAACTTCCCTACGTTAGAGCCGACCTGTCCTTACTTAACTGAAATTAACTTGACGCAACCCAAAGAAGCCCAGTAACATTTTTGGTAGGAATTTTGTGCAAGAATAACTGGTCCGAAAATCTTAATCCAATTGTAAATCTTGATTCGATAAGTTTAATGCAATAGTTTGACTTATACTCGATAATTTTGAAATTTCAGATTTGGATTCTACATCAAAAACTAAAGAAAACATGGTATCTTCAGGAACATGATTAAAATGGCCGCCGAAATCTAAATAATTTTTAAAAACCTTGTTTTTACTTTAGAATCGCATTCTACATTACGTATGCTTTTCGTTTTCCGATATCACCTCGGGAACATGTCAGAATGGCCGCCACAAGAACAAAACGAGTTCGTTGTGGTTATGCTTTGAATTCCCAGATGTTTTTTCTTAGTGATCTACCTTGTACTTAGAAAACAGAAGAAAGTCGATACCGCTTTGCGTTATGGAATTACAGGACGGAATGCTTTATTTTTAGTCTTAAGGAAGTGGGGGAGACAAACGAAAAGCAAATCCAATAAAACATGCACCGAGCTGTTGGGATGGATCCATCCTATAAATATCCCGAATTGCAAATGATTGAATAGCGAAGTCTTTCGTTTTCATCCAGGAATTCTTTTTCCTGAAGTTATGTTCCAGGACGTTCTAATAAGTAAACTTGACAATC